>JAQGBH010004383.1:0-16979 GCA_034698265.1 Sminthurinus aureus | reverse complement strand
TGCTACTACCCATATTTCCTCCATCCTTCATTTCCTCCATATCCATGACCTCCATTGAATCTTTTGTTTTTTTTGAAATTATAAGTAATAGTTTATAGTCGGATATGCCTTAAAGTCAGTTAAAGTGAACTGGGGGAAACAAAAGTGAAAGTGAGTTTAAATAGTTTGTTTTTATTTATATGAGTAAACCATTTTATAATCTTATGTACAATTTATTATTATTATTAATCTAATTATGCTTTTGGGATTAAACGGAAACACAATAAAATTTACATCTGTTTACCTGATTTCAACTGACACAGATTTCTTGAGATTCGAACAATAATAATATTATTATAAAGAATTTGGTTAAAATAAGATTTAAAGTTTTGATGAATGATGAATGATGACTCATTAAAAAAATTTTTGCAAAACTTAATTTGAATTCTATAATTCTTCCTCAATTTTCAAGAGTATCTGTATCATTATAAATCTGCATTCATACGGTAAAAAAATTCGTCTCTCTCTCTCTCTCAGTCTCTTTTTATATATATCTCTCTCGCGTGTCAGCAAAATCTCAAGAACAAGAATGACAGCTCCTTTTAATGTACTTTTAAGTAGGAGTAAGTATATACTTAAGTAGTAACGATGTATGATAAAATTGAAATTAGTAAAATATATTTAGATATTAAAAAAAATGTACAATAATCAGGAAGATGACGTATCTTGCATTCTCTAGTTCTTCATAATATAATATATTATGTGCACATGAAAAAAATAAATAGACATTTTAAAAAAACAGGCTATAAATACAAACCTAACTGATCTATACCTGGTCTCTTTTTTGGGGTGAACTTGCTGTTGTGAAAATGGATTTCTTACATCATAATCATAATATTGTGTCAGTAGTAATATTCTTTGTCCACTACGTACCTTTTGGAAATGACTGCCATTTCATTACACAATCATCCAATTCTATTCAAGTAAAACTTTTTTGTACATAGAGAACAAAATCTACTTTTACTATAAAATAATATACGTTATAATTATAATAGTATACAACATATTGTAAAATACTAAATAATATTATTATTATGTTGTAGGTTCAAGAAGAAGAAGGAGGAATATCATCCATTGTATACAATAATAAGGACGATAATTTAGACATCAATTGTAATAATGCTACTAATAATAATGACTATTGTGCTCAAAATTCTTCTCAAGTTCAATCCCCAATTCAAACTTTCAAATGTCCTGTTGCGTACTGTGCGATTCAAGATCCAATCGACTGCACGTATTTTTACGTTTGTATTGATTCCAACGGGTACAGATTGCAATGTTTACCTGGATTTGCTTTCAACACACTCCGAGGTTACTGCCAAGAAAAATCACAAGTACCAAATTGCATCGTCAGTAATATTCTATATGGATTTCAATGTCCCTCTGATGGTCTTTACCCAAATAAACTTGATTGTGGTAAATATTGGTTATGTTATAATAAAGCCTCAACAGAAATGACATGTGATTTTGGATTACGTTTTGATAAAAATTACAAAATGTGCATAGCTTCAAATTATGCAAAATGTGCAACAATTTTTGATCCATAATAAAGGAATAAAAGGCAAACACATGGGAAAAGAGATTTTTTTTGCTTTTTTGATTGGTATTCATTTAATACAGATTTACTATTTACTATAATAAAATCTATGTACTATATTGGTCTACACAGTCTACGTCATTTAAAGTATAAATAAGATTATTTTTAGAATATGTGTACCTAAAAAACTTCAGTTTATAATACGTATATAGGCATAATTCCGTAAAATACAAAATGTTATGTATGTATTATCTATTAAATAGTAAATAACTCCAATGAGAAAAGCCAATGTTAGAGTACTTTTTAGTATTGTCCTTTCATTTTTTAAAAACAAAAACGAAATAAAAAATTAAAATATGAATAAAAGTAATAGTAAAAAGTTATAATGAAGGAGATTTGAAATTTTATGGTTTACTTTACAAGATACATAATAAATGCATAATATCTATAGAAAGAGTCAAGAAATAAAAAGTACGTATGGTAAGTTGACAGTCTGTAGAATTCCTTCATGATTTTGTTGTTGTTCATAAATAACACGATTAGTCCCTTCACCAATATCATTGGTCATGACAACTTTATCATCTATGGTTAGTTGTTGAGTTTGTTCAATTTTCATGTTGCCTGTAGAAGTTGTGGGTTGATGATGAATTGTCGTTGTTGCATGACAGTGCTCCACAAGTTCATTCATTTCAGGACAAAATGTAATAATATGGGGACTGGAATCACTCAAATGACCAATCGTGATAGTATTTGACAAAGGAATGGTAGTTGTTGTTGGTGTACTACTACTATTACTACTACTGCTGGCGCCTTGTTGAACTTTTTTAGAGGCATTTAAAGTACGATTATGTGATTGAATATGACGTTTTAAATCTGAACGGACTCTAAATGGTCTATTTGTAAAAAAAAAAACGAAAGAAAGGTAATTAATTACACTAAAAACATAGAAATAGACAATAAGAAAAATTACTGTTGCTGGAAATTTTGATTAAGAATGAAGTTGAAAAATCAAAACTGATATCATGAACGTACTTTTCACACTGTGTACATTTATGAGGTTTTTCTCCGGTGTGTCTATATAAAACAAGAAAATTCACGTCAAAATATTTCAGACAATGGATCTTTTAGTCATAATTGTCAAGTGAGCAGGTACAATCAGCAAATGCTGATTGTACCTGCTCAAGTACTATCAAAACAAAAATACTAGTATCAGGGATTTAAGCATTATATTTATTTCTTACATTCTACGATGATTTTGTAGATAACTAGCAGCTCGAAACTTCTTGTCACAAAATTCGCAAACGTAGTTCCTAGTAACGTAGTTTGAATCAAACAAAAAGAGTTATTATTTTATGGTTACTTTATTTGTACATGAAATAAACAACACAACTAACACAACATATTGCGTAATATATTATGTTGAACTCTTCAAAAAATGAATTAATACCTAAAGTACTATGTATGGTGTGTTACCTTTCTCCAGTGTGAATTCGACGATGTACGACGAGACTGACCGGGATAAAAGATAAATAATAAATACATGTACATTACAGACCACGGTAAGAAGTACGGGAAATATTCAAACACAGCTTTAATTCTGATATTGAGTAAGTGCGTCCAGCTACCCACTTCTCCTTGTACCTTGTACTTACGCGTACTTGTTTCTTGATTTTAAACAAGGAAGCTAAGGCGTGGACGAGTTGGATTGTCTTTCCTTTCATTTTGCGGTAGTTTTATAGTTAAATATTTGTCCCTGCTCGAGACTCTGCGCAAAATCTCGATCGAGATTCTGAGAAAGAGTCTCTGGACATTGCCTATGAAAACCTACCACTCACATTACTCAGATTCTGAGTAACTTTTTACATTGAATCACATGTGATGTAGTTTTTGGTCAACCCTTTCCTTTCACTTTTTTGAGTGGTAGATTTTGCATAGGAATGAACAGCAACTCTTTTTCATAGAGTTGCGTACAGTGACAAGTTAAATATAGTATAATATTTGACTGTACGAGTTGCGTACCCTGTGTCCTGTGTTCGTACTTATATCTTATATCTTATATACAGTGTATGGTGTATGTACATACCCAAAATATATACCCAAGTTTTACTTACTTATACGGTACATGTATGTCAATTTGTTATGGAATTCGTTATTCTTATTTTACATTATAATTGATAATTACAATTAAGTACATAATACTAAATAATAGTATATAAATATCTATGTTCAAAATATTCTGGACTTCAACGCTCTCGCCAACAACTACCCTTTGAATCTAGTGGATCAAGAACTTATGGTCGGCGTAGATGAAGACGAATAAGATGCCGACTACACAACAAATTTAAAAGCGTAAAAAACGAAAAGCGAATTTTTTGTTTTTTTGGGTGCACAGCCTCGTGTTTGGATTTTGGCGTAAAACATCAATTAATCCATTTACTGTATTTTCATACGAGTTTAATCCAAAATGCATAATTTGTAAATAAAGCTCATATATTAGAAGAAAGAATTTTTGATGTATTAAATTTTACCTGTATTTCCGAGCAAAGTCCTTCTCACAGAAATCGCACTTGTACTGTGTTGTAAAAGCATGATTAGTACCAAGGATTAGTGACAACTGAATAAGTATCCATGTTGTATAGCCTTTTCAAATATTTTTATCAAGTATAATTGTCTTAATTAGTAAATGTAAACTATATAATATGTAATATACCTGTCGAATGTCAGAATGTATAGAGATCATATGATACTTCAAGTCTCCCCATTGACGGAAGAATCTTTCACAGTGCTCGCACTTGTACGGCTTCTCACCACTGTGTAATCTCATATGCACCTTTTACAATTTTTCATTTATAATTTAATATTTTTTATAATATTTTTATAATATTTAAAATAGTACTAAAAATAAAGATGTTAATAAAGTGCTAATAATAATAATAGTAATAATAATAATAACCTTAAGAGCCGACTTGGCAAAAAATTTCTTTTTGCATATTGAACATTCATGTGGCCTAAAAAATCAAACAAAGAATTATTTTATGGTTTTATTTTTATTTATACATCCATAATCTGTACGAGCACGTGAGCAGGCGCTTTTGCGAGGCAGGGAAAAAATAGTAACCTTTTTTGCAAGCTGAGAAAGTGGTCGTGTTTTTCTTAGAAAATAGGTACCCTTAAGTACTATTTTCTAAGAAAAATGAAAGAATTTTGCGGGCAAAGCCCGCAAAAAGAATTTGCTCTGGTGAGCCTGTAGAGATTATGGATATTGTGTGATTTTATTTATACATGAAATGTACAATAAAAGTTTCACAACACATTAATCATGCTTTCCATTGCATGTTATATAAAATATAAAATATTATCATGTTACATGCTTATTAGTTGTTTTTAGGAATAAATTTTAGAAATAAGGATAGAGAATTACCTTTCTAGAGTGTGCGATTTCATATGATAGACTAAACTATTTCGATGATTAAATATTCGTTCACACTCTGTACATTTGAGCACATCTTGTTTCTTTAGCCCTGTCCCTCTTTTAGATTTTTTAGATGAAACTTGGGTGGGAGGAAAATCATTTACAGCAAATTCTACTTTATGAACTTTTTCCATATGTACTTGTAATTTTTCTTTGGTAAGGAAAGGTTCATTACAGTATGTACAAGAAAGTTCATCAGTTACTGTAACTATAAATTCTGTAGTTTCTTCACTTTCTTCAATCATTTCTCGAATTGAGTGTTCTCCTTCTTCGTCCATAAATATTTGTTGTTCTGATGAAGAATTTGTATTATCAACTAAAGATGGTGTGTCTTCGAATACTATTTCTGTTTGATATGATTTCTCCTTATTCATTTTTGGTTTTTCTCTATTTTTTACCTAAAAAAATTGATTACACAATCCTTTTACTCATCGATACTACTTGTGTATACCTTTTTTAATACATAACATATTACTATGGATTATGGATACGAATTATATGATAATATAAAGATACTTAAATCAATGTTACAAATTGAGGGGGTTGGAATAAAAAGAGCGTTCACAGTTCACAGAATTATTTCCCAAGCAACACAACGTCCTTTTTGCTCCAAGTTCCTCAATTGTAAAAGAGGCATACCTTTGGTTTATTTTTTGAATTTGTTTTTTTCATAAATTCATCAACAGCTGAAATAATAGTTTGTACTTCTAATTTTTTGTGAGGCATTTGAATGATTTCATTATCATTTTGATGCATTGTACTTGTAGTAGTAGTAGTAGTATTAGACGGATCATTATCATATACTAATGTCGAACTAAGAGGTATGTTGTTAACACAATCATGTTCTGTCGGACACGCTATAATTTGAAAGTCAAACAAAAATATAATAATTATATTATTGCATAATAACTAAACCAAAATATTGTCACATTATGAGAGACTTGTTAGAATGTTTATGAGCTTAGTATAATAAAAAGTGTAATAAATAAGATACACACATACAATATAAATGTAGATTACAAATCAGACTATGTGCTTATATTGTCTATATTTACTTTTATTTTACACTTACCGACTACTTCAAATTCCATTTGTACTTGGTCAGTTTGAATCTCTACAAAATTCTCAATCGTGTCACTGTGTACGTCTTCTCCTTCTACTTCGGAGTTATAGTGAGATTTTAAATGCTCAAAAAATGTCAATTGTTGTGGAAAACTTTGATTACAAAGTTGACATACAAAAATGAATGAATGGTGCTGAAGAGACTGTTGGGGAGTAATACTATCATGTTTCTGATCTTGTACGTATTTTTCATCTACTTCTTCTTCGTACGTCACCATCATACTTTGTTGATTCAAATTAGATAACATCCCTTCCATTTTAGTTACTGCATAAAACATATAAATATATATAAATATACATACAACATGTAAAATTATTTTGATATTATTTCATGAAATACATAATACACCACAATGCAAAGTCCGACTAATTATTTGCAAATAAATTCAATCTAATACACAAGAGTGTGGTCAAACTTCAATCTTTGCAATAAAAACTATCAATGTGTATTACCTTTAGCAGTTTCGTATCACAATTAACATGATACATATCAGACCACACAGACTAAATACTCCATGAACTCAAATAGTATTTTTACTACTATAATATAATATAAAGCAGAGTATTTAAGAAAAATAACAACTATAAAACAAAAACTATAAACTATAAACACACAACACACATTCCGGATTCACGAGCTCTTTTGAAATTCGTGACAAGGGTGGAAATATGTATCCTTGAACAAATATGAAAATTTGCAAACACAAATTGCAAATTGCAATCACTGCTGATCACTGATCACTAAAAGTATACCTCTTTTAGTTTTAAATACTTTGGCGAGATAAATATTTTATATATACATATACATATTTCTTATATTTTGTTTTGTTGTTTTTGTCTATATGTCAATGTAGAGCCATATAGTTGAGTTCATGTCAAATTTAGAAGAAAAATTTGGGCCACTTGCCTATCCTTTAGAGTGGGGACGATGGTCACAAACACTTTCAGAAGTTCACATTGAAGTAGAATTACCAGAAAATACCAGAGCGAAACAACTTACTGTCAACATTAATCCATCCTCCATTAAAGTTGCACTTGCCGACAAGATTTATTTCGAGGTAAATCTACAATCTACATAAGTATATGTTTTATGTATTTAGTAAATTATATCTTTATGTATTATATTTATATGTAACATGTTGAATTAAAATCGTATTTACTTTCTGGTTTACTTTTATGCTACTTGGTACTTTCTGTATTCAATGATAGAATCTATAGATATTATACAAGTTGGAAATACTATAACAGGGTTTTATTTCGTTTTATGCAGGGTCAATTGTTTGGGATTGTTCGTAAAGATGACTTGGCATGGACGATTGAGGAAAAGAAGCTATTACGGATTGTTTTACAAAAGGCTGATTATTCTTCTACAAACGTAGTATTATGGACTTCACTACTTCAAAATCAATATGAATTGGATGACTCCCAAGTAGAAACAACTACAAAGAAACTGGATTTAGAGAGATTCCAAATCGAAGTATATGTATACATAATATTATTATTATATTATACATTTGATAAATATATAACATTGTTACGTTTTGCCTTAGAATGAAAGAGACGAAAAGATTTGTACGGTGTGCGTATTGAATTTTACTATGTACATTTTCTAAACACCGTGTTTTTGTTATTTTTCTATTAATCTTTTTACAGAATCCGGGCTTCAATTTCAGCAAGTTTAAGGAACTTGAAAAATAAAAACCACTAAAAGTGCATACATGGACCATCTAATACACAAATAATGAGACCAGTTACCTGTAAATAGAAAATACTATACTACCCACACATTCTATTTTCTCATCATAATATAGAAAGTTACCTTTGTACCTTAGAATGTATAGTATATGCAATATAATTTTACCTCCAACACGTTGTCCTCTGTTTTTGAACTGTTTTGCTCTATATTGTACCTTTTATAATATTATAGTTTGTGACTATTTTGTTATTGGCAGGTTTTTTTACTTGTTACTTTTCCAAAACGATAAGGTTACATCTTTTCCAATGAACATAATATAGTTTTGGTATTCGATTTTCAGATTGTGTTCGTGTGGTCGTTTCAGTAGTGCTAGTCATTTATATATACCTATATTGCCATCACTTTTTGTGGAAAACAAATTGTACAAAGCATTTTTGTACAATTATGTACTTCAGTATTTCACTTATTGGTACCACCAAAAGTTGTGTTATGCTGCTACGACATGTATAGCAGCCAAAGTCGGTATTATTGTTATTGTCACTCTTTTATCTAATTGGTAACAAAAATAAAAGCATTTAATAAAGTTATTGACCTTGTCAAAATGCAATGAGTCGGAAATATAATATTACAAAAATGAGGGGTTTATGTGCAGAAGTTCCTTTCAGAGTTTCCTGGGAAACTTGGAAACACAGTTGAGTCAATTTGCTGAAAAATGTTTACAATACCGTAAGAAATTGTCTAGAGAGTTTCCTGGAAAGGTACTTCTGCACCTCTCAAATTACATATATACAATATACATAATTGAATTGCCTCGCAGAACGACCACACATCTCGTATTTGAACTTTCATATTATTAACATGTAAATACCATGGAAACAAAAACGAGATGTGTGCACGTTCCACGAGGCAATTCAATTGTAAAATTTTTATATTTCATAAAACATTGAGTAAGATTTTCAAATAGCAAAATATACATACATATATACATATAATATATAATATATCATACATAGGTATTTCTTGTCTAGAAATAAAGAAGTGTAGGTATTTTGAATATTGAATAAATTCACATGTGATTCTTAATATGTTTATGTAATTAGTAAAATTTGGTTTTATAAGCTCTCCAACTGACTACTTTTAAGCAGAGTAACATTTATCTCCCAGAAGCTAAAAAATTGTCCGTCAAGAACAAAAGCTTCCTAGCTTTCTCCACATTGTACATACTTGTCAGTTTATTGTGCATTGATTCAATGACGTCAAAAAAAGTTGTCGTCTTGAGATTGCAAGGCATTCACATTCATAAGCCGTCCGGTATAAAAACTTGGAAATGCTTACACTCTGTATATAATATATTATTAGATTTGTTGGATACATATATATATATGCATACATACATGGTATAAAACGACTATATGTACAGAAACGTTATGAATTTCAACTTGGTAAATCTCTGTCATAAATCTTTGTTTTATATTCAGTCATTATTAGTTTGTCAGAAGTTTTGCATCCATGTTTTAGAGAGAGAGAGAGAGAGAGTCGAAATTTTCTGTCTAAAATGATTCAGGATACCTCTTACATATTACATATATGTGTACACACATAGGAATACAATTGTACATATTAAAGTTTCAGTATTATTTTGAATTCCTTAATCTAATTTTATATATATACAAAATCCTGGAAATATTTTATAAAAATAAATGGAAGAAATCCAAATAACTTTGTGGACTACCTATCTAAAAAAGTGTTCTGTGTTTGCCTGCAAATAAAACAGTTTGTAATACATTCTCTCACGATCTCTGCACTTTGGAGACTAATAAAGAGATTATTAATTCATACATATTCAAAACTTTGAAACAAAGATGTAAAAAAGAATACAGGGTTGAACGAGTACATGTATATTATGACGTATTTTGACTAATGGTGAAATTCGTAATAATATATCAGCCCAAAATTACGAGTATCAGCAACACATCATCAAATTTAATCTTATAAAGATCACCTAAATCTATAATATTTTTATTCTTTTGAATTGCAAGAAAAACTCAGAAAACTAACCACACATACACAAAAATACTTATATTGCTAAAACAGTTAATATATTATGATATTAGCTCTCTAGTATATAATATACTTAGTATAGTCAAGAACATGGAAAATGAACTTTCACCACTTTCACTTTTAGACAGAGGACGTTTATAAAACGAACTTTGCTTATCCATAGAGCTGTTCGAGTTTTTCTTTTTGTTTGCTTTTTCTTTTAGCGTCCTCCTTTTCGCTGATCATATAATTTATATATAGTCCAGAACTTGTGATTTTTAACCATACCCAAAAGTTACAAAATGTTTTTTTCCAAAGCAAATGTAAGAATCAACAATAATCCCATTCACAACAAACATTTTGTGTGTCCTTCTTTTTTGTATTTTACATTCCGATTTTATTAATGTCTCATATCCATATTTTCTTGTTATTTTTCTGTACGCGTACGACTATAAAGAAAGTAAAAGTAGCGACACAGGCTTTTACCAATGACCAGGATGGAGCTAAAAAGTAAGTTTTTGAACATTTTGTTCACAGTATTAAATGTATCTTTATTTTTTGATTATTTTCTATCCTAGTTAACTAAATATGTATATATATATATAATATATATATAATTTTGTTGTGTTTTAAAGGAAGCTCAACTTGGATGAGTGGGTACCCGGGACAGCTGGAAATACTACGTCCACTGTTGAAATAAACATTTCATGTCGAAATTTAGCAGATAAAGATATTCTTTCAAAATCTGATCCAATGTGTGTTATGTACAATAGACCACCCGTAAGATTTTGGAATTACAATCTTCTGAATATTTCATACACATGTAAAATCCTATACAAAACAGTCCAATATAATCTACATTTCTTGATATTTCACAGGGCTCAAAAAACTGGGTACAATTCATGAGAACCGAAGTTATAGTTAAGTGGTTACAAAACATGAAATACCCAAAACATGAAATACCCAAACAAGATCCAAAATAAAAAGTTTCAATTATCTTGAAACAAAAGAATCAAACGAATATATATATGTATAAAAGTAGACTAATATGGCTTATATTATGCATGCGTATTTAAACAGGAGAATGACTTAAATCCAGATTTTGTGGCAAAGTGAGACTTTTAGTTCCGTTCATATTTTATTTCATTAAAAGAAGCGTATATTTATAAATATGGTATATACCTAAAAGAAATGACAGAGATGAAAAAAAAGGGACCAAAAATGTAATTTGTGTATTTTTTTTTATACTTTGCCATGTAAAGAGCAACAATGGAATATCGATTTGAACAAGTACAACAATTACGATTTGAAGTTTATGACGTTGATTCAGAAACAGTAAAATTGTCCAAGCAAGACACGATAGGAACTGTGGATGTCACATTGGGACAAGTATAAATTGTTTTGAAAACCACATTAGAAAATAGTATCGATTCCCTTATTGTATTTATAACGTATATATATATATAGAGATTATAGCATTTTGATCCATTTAATGATAAATAATGCAATTTTGGAATTTGACGGATGTTATTTATCAAGTGAACATCTCATGCAGTATTTTAAACTAAGATGAATATATTACACGTATAATGTATAGCTACCACTAATTAAAATGAAAATAATTTTCCAGTAAATTGTGCTTGTTTTTTGTTGGACTTTAAATCTATATCTATAACATATTATTCAGATTGTTAGTGCTGGAGAGGAGGGGTTAACTCTGGAACTTATAGCCGTAAAAGGAATTTTGGATACAAATTCTAATGCAGGTACAATTATTTTGACTGCAGAAGAGATTGCAGCAGAGAAAGATGAAGTGATGATTAAATTAGCCTCGAATTCCATCGCCAATTGGTCAGGCTGTTTTCCTCCAAAGGCGGGTTTATAATTAAAAAAAAACAAAGAAAGAGAAATTATAATGCTAAGTTTCCCTATTCAATTTTTATATTGTACTACAAAAATTTACAACACAATTTGTTTTCTTTCATTGCATAGACATTTTTCTCCATCAGTAAGATGAATGAAGCCGGGAAATATTTAGTGGTTCATAGAAGCCGAGCGAGTCGAGGGGCGAACCCAACGTATCATCCAGTAAAAAGAAATCTAAAAAGTTTATCAGACTGTTTTTAGTTTCAAGATAAACTACTTTATTATTTAGACCATTTAAACTACTGACCAATGTACTAACAACTTGTAACATCATCTTTGCTTTCAGGTAAAAATATCGTGTCAGAACCTTTGTAGTGGTGATTTTGATAGAGAATTAAAAGTAGAGGTTTATCAGAAGAAATTTTCTGGTAATATTGTACCTTGTGGATCTACTTTGATGACACTAAATAAATTGCTACAACAAAGTCAACACAATTCAACAGAGAAAATTCAGTTGATGACGCCAACGGGACAGGTAAAATTTGTTGTTTTCAGTTGTTTTCATGATCAGACTGTACGCATCACTTGTAACATTTCACATTGCACATGTTTACATATTGCCTATATGTATACATATTTACATATTATACATACAGGTATGTCACATAATATTCTGAAATACCTTTTCCAAAGTATAAACGCAATTCATAAATTTTACCAAAATTTTCATGTCAATTTCAGTGCTGTAACGCTTTTATTCGTGTTTTGGGATGTACTATTCAACCAATCAATACATTTCTTGATTAGTAAGGAACAAAATTTCAAACCTCTTGTACAATTTGTATTCCTGATAGATTAGTAACGTATAACTTATAACGTTAGAGTAAAGATTTCCAAGTAATTCTAACTTGTAAATTACACTCTGTTAATAATTTTTGACTCTACTATTTTACAGTATTCAATCTGGAACACAAATCCACTGTTGCTTTGCAATAGGTAAAAAATCACACAGTATTATACTTCTGTAGTATGCCGCCTCTAAGAATAATGAAATAGAAATTACAGCTCATAATTCATAATATATACTTTAGGCCTTAGCGGATTTTGAGGTCAAGCTGTGAAATATTAAGTTATAGAAATTAATTGCGAAAAAAAATTTTTTTTTTTTTTAAATTACAGATTTTACGTGCAGCAATGGCGACCCTTCAGATACACGTGAGTAACCTCTATTCTGGACTCCATAATACATCACACTGAATCCTATCACTCAGTACCCAATATACTACAAGATTTTTGAAAATGTTTCCAAAACTTAATTATGAATTATTATTATTCGTCCTTTACAGAATCCCTACACTACATTTCAAATTCAGGCAATTCACCTAATCCCTATGAACAGGTTAGTACATATCGATAAAATAACTCTTTACTTCTAGAGGAGAGTTATCTTACTTACGTTACACATTATACATTACTTATGCACACAGCACAATGCACAGTACACACATAGTAATACATAATAAAAAATTCGTAAAAGTTCTTTGTCCTCCACAAAATATGTATACACACTAGAATGACTTAAATATACATGTTTTGAGAAAATTTAAGCCAGCGTCATATTGTTCCTTTTGATGTAAAAACAAACCTCTGAAAATTTGAATCCATCCGGTTAAGGTTTAGATGTCGATCAAGGTCACCGAAGTTCACCATGTATTTTAAACGAGCTTTCACTCAAAAATCGGACATGATGTGGGTGGGGAGAAATGGGGACGGGATAAAATTCTTTTGAGAATCCTAACGAAGTCCACAAACAAAACCCAAAATTCCAAAAAAATTCCTTCACGGTTTTCTAAGGGGTCTGAAAACCCTATTTTGTGTGTTTTCTAAGATTTCGGACCCGTTAGAAAACCGTGAAGGAATTTTTTTGGAATTTTTTCCCTTTACAGGTTTTGTTAGTGGACTAGGGCGACTTCGTTAGGATTCTCAAACGAATTTTACCCCGTCCTCATTTCTCCCCACCTACATCATACCCGATTTTTGAGTGAAAGCTCGTTTAAAATACATGGTGAACTTTGGGGACCTTGATCGACATCTAAACCTTAACCGGATGGATTCAAATTTTCAGTGGTTTGTTTTTACACCAAAAGGAACAATATGACGGGGTCCTGACTTAGATTTTCTCAAAACATGTATATTTAAGTCACTCCAATGCACACGTACATGCAATGAATACTCACTGTTTACAATTTTCCTGTATCTTAATTTTTCAAAGGCCATTCAAGCAGTTGGAAATATTCTAAAAGATTATGACACTGCCTCTTTATTTCCATGTTATGGATTTGGTGCTAGGTTAAAAAAATACATAAAATACATTACTATATAAAAACCAATTACCTAATTTATGAATTGTGATTGGATTGTATATTACAAGTCCAAGTTATAGAAGTAATGTGAAACTTTTTGTGATATGTTATGTCATATTTCAAGTGCAGAATCCCACCAAAGGGTGATATTTCCCATAATTTCTTTGTAACTTTGACAAAATCTCCAAATTGCTGCAGTGTACCTGGAGTTCTTGAAGCTTATCGAAGTTGTATAGGCAAAATCCAACTATTTGGTTTGTCTACCTCATTTGTAACTTTTGCATCAGCATCAGAATTTATACTTTGTGATAGAGTTAAAAATTTTGAAGCTATATATAACTGTTGATGTATTGGACATTATAATTTCAGGACCAACAAATTTTTCTCCAGTAATCAATACCGTAGCAGGTATTGCAAGTAAAAGTAAACCCGGAGAAAACTATTACATATTAGTCATCATCACAGGTGAGAGAATTGTGGATTTCGAGATTGAGTTTAATTTCTTGTTCTGGGCAACACTGTACCTTACATATACACGAAATTTTTTTCTAATACTGTATTCAATGTACCCCTTTACTTTCTCCTCTTTCTAATTTGCAAATGATTTTGAAATAAGACGGTGTAATTACGGATATGGCAAAGACTAAGAAGGTATTTTATGAAACTCCTTTACAATAAAATAAAAAATGACTTATCAATCAAGTAAAAATTTATCGAGTGGCTATTTATTATTGCTTCTTGTGGTTTCATTTACTTGAAAAATCAAATTCTCGTTGTAGGCCCTTGTGAGTGCATCAGCACATCCTCTGTCAATAATAATCATAGGGGTTGGGGAAGCCGGTAAATAAACACTAGTCCTGGGACTGATCTTGAAGTTTCATTTTTTTTAAATATGTGCATGATACAACATATTATACGAAGGATTTGAAAATTCTGAAACAAATTTATCATAATATAGATTTTATCCCTTAGAATTCGACTCGATGGAAGAACTCGATGGGGAAAGCTGAATGACTTTTTACAATAATTTCATCTTTCGATCTTAATATCTTATATTAGGATTATTTGATAACACAATATAAAATATAATAATATTATAGTTGTTACTTTTTTTGCAATTTCAACTACGACTTCTACGATACATGTTACATGCCATCAAAACTTGAATCTTTATATTATTTTAGGATGCAGTACGTATTGTGCACAAAGGAAAGGTAAATTGTATAATTTATACATTTTAATTGAAATTAATTAATTTATAGTCAAGAATTTGTTAAAACTTAAAACCATAAATACATTATTTATTACTACTTGTTCTTTAAGACGGCGGAGAGGGATATTGTACAGTTTGTCGCGTATAGATCTTCGAGATCATGGATGGCGTTCACTGGAGAATGTTAGTCGATTCACATATACATGAAAAATTATGACTCGCACTTAAAACTTAAAATAAGTTGAATTGAAACCATAACAAAAACCAATATTTATCCATGTCACAGCCACCATCAATGAGAATATGATGATACAAGAAGCCATAGCGGCGGAAGGAGTGGTTCCTAATCCAGAAGATGGTTCAGCCCCACCTCCACCTCCTCCACCAGTCAAAGAAGAACCTCCAGCTACGATTGTGATACATGCTGCTCCAGAAGATAAAGAGACCAGAACGAATCGTCTAGCTCAAAGCCAATTGGCACAGGTTAGTGTGTAAAATATATGAACTTTTTCAGCCGTATAGAAAAACGATTATAGGGAAAGTTGAAAATTGTTGTCGTAAGTGTACCAAGTCAGCTTAATTTTCGCACGTTTTCCATATTTGAGCCCCTGTCCTGGATGATCCTTAAGGTACATGGGCATAGCTTATTTGGCAAAATTACTCAGGGTCGAGTTTCATGTCCAAAGTCCAAAACGCCGTATATATTTTTTCGATAAGCGCTTTTCTATATGGCTGGAAAAAATTCATGGATATAGATATATATACATTTTTTTTCTCGCTTACTTCACAAACCGGATACAGGATATTATAACTAAACTATATAAGTACACACTAAACTATACTTTTTATTTAACTTATTATCCGACTGAATAACAGGAAGTATTGAATGAGATTCCGGCCCAACTCACAGGTATTTTGCTAAAAAAGTATTCTATAACTTCAACCTAAATTTTCCAATACATACATGTACAGATATTAAGCAACTGATATGAATATTTATCGATCCGCATTATAGTATCTATGTGTACTGTAATTGTATGTATATTAGTACTGAGATGACGTATGTACTATAAGTGAAAGCTATAAAGTGGTATAATTTGATAAGTATACAATTTAAAACTGATTACAAAATGTAAAAAATATGTTTCGAGGATAACTTAGAGTCCATAAAATACACACATGTATTCTATGGACTCCAAGTTATCCTCTAAATATATTTTTCTTAATAGGTTACATGCAGTCAAAGTCTATTATCCCGAGTATGATTACAAAGCAGAGTGCACAACCAGCGATTACCACTGAAGCTATACCTACTGAAAATGAAAATGCAGCACCTTAGTTATCATAACAGCTGGCGACTCTTTCTATATTATGTAAATACATAATAATGCTAAACACATCTTATTATGTACTAGACATTTTCTAAGCTATATAAATACTATCTACTACATAAACAGTCAAATGGGTATAAAATAAAACCACTGAAGCAAAATTCAGAATATGAGCGTACACGAATTATCCATAGTTGTAAAACTATGCTATGATATATTATGATATAATTAGAACAGATAATTTCGGTTTCGTGTTTCGTTAGAAACGAAAAAATTTTCGGATTTGTTGACACGGTCGAT
>JAQGBH010004382.1:0-16982 GCA_034698265.1 Sminthurinus aureus | reverse complement strand
ATTACTAGAGAGCAAATAAAAATTGGGGGTCAACCGGCTAGTTTTCGAGATATTTGACAAAAACTGAAAAATCAATAAAGCAACGAATTTTATGGTAAATAAAGGCAGCTAAAAGTTGTATTAAAATATAAAGGGCCAAAATATTATTTTATATCGCAAAAATTTGCATTAAATAAGCTCAGAAAAATAATTTAAAAAATTGAAAAGGGTCCAACATATTTTTTTGTAAAATAATTGAAAGTGTTAAAAAATTGACCCTGTATTAATAAAACGTCAACATGCATCGTGTGTGGCTGGACCTGTATGTAAGTACAGCTATCGGACGCGAAGGAGTAAGCATGGTTTTATGTGTGTGTACATACATAAAAAGTGAAGGAAACATTGTGATAGCTAAAATAGAAAAATTTGATAGGCAAGATAGCTAAGCTAGCTCTCGTGCCTCTCAAAATGCAAAAAAGATAGATCTATTTTTTGGCTCTAGTGAGAAAGATAGACGTGAGAGCTGGGGTAAGCAGCGAAAATATATAATCATAAAATAGAATCCTTTCTTTGCATCCAACTCGATCCCATTTCTATCTGTACAACTGCTCCATTTTCAATCAGCTCTCTGCTCTCTGCTCTTCTCTGTATTCTCTACTCTGTATCTTGTGTTGTGAGTTGTGTGTCAGTTCAATAATATAATAAATCTTTTGTCCTGTACTTTAGCTATAGTATGTAGTATGTTGTATTTAGTATGTAAAGTGAATATTTCCTCCAAAACTGGTATCTCTCGATTCAATTATGCTCCAAAAGTGGAGGCAAATGCCTCGTCTTTACACCAAGTAATTCCATTCACGTCCCCGATTCCCCGCTACCAACTACCGACTACCGACAATCATCAAAAGGGCATATTCTTCTCCATGTCATGTCTCATTTCATATCATGTATGCGTAATTTGCAGCTATCCCTTCATCTAAAATGCCCTTTCTCTCTCTCCATCTTTCTCTCTCTCTTGTACAACTTGTAGACATGTAGATTTTTAGATAGAAAGATCAAGTCATTCGGGGATTAGAGTTTAGAGTTTAGAGGAGACAGATTTGGAGTACACATTACACTGGAAATTGTACATTGTACATTCTGCATGTGGGTAATTCGCATAAAATTAATCGTCTTTCGTACCACGTGCAATTACACACCATCGGCCATTAATAAATAAGAACAAGAAATGAAACCTCAAGAACCAATAATGAAAAAAATATTCAGTTTTGCCCATACATTTCAATTGAGACGAAGACGTATTGAGTATTGAGTATTGAGTATTGAGCATTGAGCATTGAGCATTGAGTAACTAGTGCTAATATTTAGCACAACTTGGCTAATTTGCACCTTTACAATGAAACCAAATTTTAAATAGAATATCGTACAAATGCAAGTTACAAAGCTGGTGAATGCTGAGGATTGAATACTCAAGATGCGTAATTTCCATACTCTTTGACGGAGCTTGGAGCTTCAAGTTTCAAGTTTCCAGCTTCCAGCTTCATGCTACAAGCTATAAATAAATAAAGGAGTGTGATATATTGAAATTGGCAAGTAATTGTCTATTAAGCGGACAATGGACAATGGACAATGGACAAGACAAAGGGAACGACAATTCAAGAGTTATTTTTAGTCATTTAAAATGTAGCATGAGTCACCATGAGTCTGAAAACTGTAGTCTGCTAGAGGAATGATTTGCATTTGAAAGCAAGCAGTGCTAACTGGATTGTGGATTGTGGATGTTGGATGTTGGAGCATGCATCGGGAACATGATTTCGGATTCTCATTATGCTCAATTAGCATGTATAATCACTGATCACTGATCAATGATCAGTGATCACTAATTTATATACATGTACACTTTTTACCTTGGAGTTTGGAGTTTGGAGTGTTTAAACAGCCAAGCATCAAGCTTCAAGGCAAAGTTTATAAATATCCTCCACTTTGCATGAATTTATTCTGGACAAGTCAATGAGGAAAATTGGAGTTAAAAGGTGTGAGAAGTTGAAAGGTGTCGCTAAGTAGTAAATAGGTATTAGCTCCATTCTCCATTGCGTATTAAATATATTGACTACTGGTGATTGCTGTTTGTTACAATGTTACAACGTCATAGTGCCGTCGGTAGCTATATCATTGGTCATAATATAGATATAGAAATAAGTGTAGCTATTAGCCGCATTGATCTTTTGCAGCGTATCTTCACCGTACACAGTACACTGGCAAGAATCAAGAGTCAAGAGTGGAGAGTCAAGAGTATCTGTAAAATTATCATGAGTATATCTTTTGTAATTCCAATCCAATTCCATCCAGTCCAACTTCCAACATCCAATATCCAATATCCAATGCTCGTTACTTTCAATGTTTTGAAAATGGAGGATTGTCGTGTTTGGAGTTTGGAGTTTGGAGTTTGGACATAATGAACTGGTTTTAGCACGTTGAAATTGAGATTTACACTCTAGTTTTTCCTCTCCATTTAAAAGTTCCAGCTTCTAGCTTCCACACGCAATTAACTTGAACTAAAGTCGCAAATCTTTACCGTACATAATAACCTACTAGTTTTAACTATGCAGCATAACGAGAGCTGAAAGCTGAAAGCATAGAATAGAATAGAATAGAATGAAATAGAAGGTAGTTATTAGCTCCACATTTACCATCCATATTTTTGTACAACGTACATGAATAATGAATGAGTGAAACAGTGTGAGCTTCAGTTTTCCATTTCCCATTTTCCATTGTCATGGTCAAAAATGTTATGTACAAGTAATAGAAGTAAGTAAGATGGGATTTCTTACTTTACACTTTACACGCTCGTGGCTTAAATATGTGCAATGCGTACACTTTGCACACGTGAATTGATATGGATATGGATACGGACATGGAAAAGAGTAAAGAGTCTAAATACTAAATAGAGTCTAATTACAGGATGAAAAAGAGCCAAAGTCCGATATGGATAATCTTGGATTTTTTACAAATGTATTTTGAGCATTATTTATATCTCATAACCTCAGACGCACGCGGAGCGAGGAGAGGTCATGGAATCATTAACCGAGAGATTTTTCCCTTTGTGTTTCTTGGTAGTTGTCAACTGGTGAATAGAAATAGAAATATGAATAAGAATCTGGATATCTTGGCATCTTGGTTTCAGCCGTTCGTATGTAAAGTATTGCAGTATCCATAAATTATACCAAAAATACCTAAGTGCACAAGCCTCGTGTTTCCAGGTTTCATTGTTCATTTCCAATGGTCTGTGGAGGATTCTGGCAAGCTTCTCGTGTCTCGAGTCTAGAGTCTCGAGTCTCAATGATCAAGTTTATTGACTGGCTGCTGGCTGAATACCGTATCAATATCCTCGTAATGAATGATATCAAATATCGAACATGTGCAGAATATGTAGAATACAGAATGTAGAATGTAGATATTACACATTACACATGACACGGTTCAATTTTTCATGTTTGTTTCTGGCGCTGAAAACGGCTTTGTACGGCTAACTCTTCATTTATCCTTTATCTTGCCAATCCAATCCAATCCAATCCAAGCCCATTTCATCCAACCATGACCTACGAAATTTTCTTGCATCTTTTAAAATTGTCTTGCATTTTACTCTTTACTCTATACTATAGACTCTAGATCATTAGATAAAAAAAAGGTTAAATTTGTAAGGACGTGGTTCATTCCAAATTCAGAATTGAGAATTGAGAATTCATTCAAAACTCAAAACAAACTTGATAATAAAAGCTCAACGTGCAAGTAGTATTTAAATGTCACTTTAAACTTTAAACTAATATTATAATAATAAACAATAATCAATAATCTTTTGTATTTCTGGGGCATCCAGCATCCAAAATCCAAAATGTAGCACCTTTTCCACAACGATAACCAAGTTGTGAGGCCGTATTGATTTGAAGCATTCAACATTCATAATATTACTTGCTACTACTACTATTGGTATCTGGTATCTCATCCAATTTCATTCAACGCTTCATAATATTATAATAATATTATAATAATATTAATAAACTGATTTTAACGAGCTCACTTTACCGACACTCGTTATTCCTTAGGTATTCCTATTCATCATAATTAAAGCACCTTGAGTTCAATTGTCACTACTAACTACTAACTACTACTAGTGACTATTGACTACTGCTAATGGCTTTTGAAGCCAAGTATTCTGCACTTTGCTCTGTATTCTAGATTCTAGACTCTAGACTCTAGACGTACAACGAGATGAAACAGGGATTATAAATGAAAATCCAAAATCAAAAACCAAGTATAGCAATTAGCAATGCCAATATTAAATATTCTGTATTACAATTCCCATTCACATTCACACTACCGCTCGGACTCACGTAATATTAATTATTCTACTCTCGTTTCATAATTGAGTATTGAGTATTGAGTATTGCGTATTTAGTATTTAGTATTTAGACGACTACGAATGTAGAAAGTAGAAAGACACTCAATTCTCGATACACCACAGACCATAGATTTTTAAGTGTTACATGTTTGATGTACATATTTTGGACATGCATGTTCTCGTCTTTGTCTTCACCGTCTCACTCGCTCTCTCTCTCTCTCTCTCTATACAATTTAAGTAGCTGACTAAGAATAGGAATAGAAAATGGAATAGAAATTCTGATAATGAAATTACAATTACTACTTTACACCAGTTAAGCCAATTTTGCTAGACTAAAGGATAAAAAGCCTCGTAAATATTATAGCAATTTTCAGTCCAGTTCCGAGACCGAGACCACGTCTTGTGAACATAAAACATCATCATCATTGACATTATTATTTGTAATTTGTGAAATAAAGTGACCTGCAGTTGTGTTCAAGTTTTACTTGTAGTTGTTTGACCATTACACCACTCATTTTGCATGTGTGGTGAGACGGTTTTGATTGTATAGGGAGATTCATTCTCAACTGGATCGGAGTCGGAATCTTGTATAATAATTTTACTTTTCCTCCAAAATGGATCAGAAAGATAAGGATTCAAAGGATACAAATGGCACGTCTCGTCGCATGTCCAAGAGGGTGTCAATTGTTATCGATGTGAGCCCATCTTATTATTGTTTTTGTTATTGTTTACTTTATACTGTCTACAGTCTACATTCTACATTCTACAGCACTCGGTTATCTACGTCCGTATTCCTGGAAAAAATGAAATGACAAGACAATGGAATTTTAATAGTTTTCCTCATTAATTAAATAAACGAGTGGAGTTTGTGCACTGGATAATGTGTAATGTTGTAATGTTGGTGTGGACCTTGAAATGCAGGAAATGCTCGTGTTGATTATTGATTATTGTGCAACAATAACAAGAGACAAGTGACTGATGAATGGCTAATGATGTGGTGTGTGGTCGTGGTCACGATGCATTGTGATCATTGTATTTCTATTTCTATTTCATACCTTTTCTCTTTGAATAAATTTCAGGAAAATGACAAAATTTGGGCTCCAAATAGAAGAGCATCAAGACTGTCCGGGAAATTATCAAATGCTGGTCTCACTAATCCAGCCTTCATCACTGATGAAACACCTGTACGAAACTAAAAAATTACGAATTAAAATTGAAACTTCAAATTAAAAATGGATAAATTGGAAAATAAATTCTAGAAAAACAGGAAAAAAAGTAATCGGAATGTTTTTGCATCGATTATTTGAATGATTTGATAAATGTAGATGAATGAAGTTCATTTGGGTCACAGCACGGATATCCGCAGAAAATCACTCAGTTATTTGAAAAAGGAACTTGAGATTGACTACCATGAAATCCCAATTGAAACTCTATACAATCGATTGGGCAGTCATCCACTTCAGGTAAAAAGTAAAACAATATTTACTCAAAAATTCAAAACAGAAAAAAATTATTTAATCAAGTTTATATCATGTTTTGACTATTTTATATTTGATTTCAAAGGGCTTGGATGATGGTCAAGTGAAGCGAAATGCTGAAAAATATGGTATAAATGCATTGACACCTCCAAAAAAAGAGCCGACATGGCTGAAATTTCTCAAAACATTAATTGGCGGGTTCCAACTTCTTCTTTGGGCGGGTTCCTTTCTCAGTTTTGCGGCCTATATTGCACAATGCTTCCAATCAAGTTCCCCACCTTCCGACAATGTACATTTATATTTCTATTAGTAGCTCTATAAAGAATTTCTTTGATTTCTTTCTATAATTTTTCTATGATTTTACCTATCCTATGAGTTTTCTATGATTTTACCTATCCTATGATTTTTTTCGATGATTTTTTATAATTTTGTCTATGTTTTTTTTCTATGATTTTGTCTATAATTTGGTCTCCAGTTATATTTGGGAGCGGTGCTTGGAGTTTTAGTCATCGTCCTCGGCCTTTTCACCTTTTATCAAGAATACTCAAGTGGGAAAATCATGGAGAGTTTCTCCAAAATGGTTCCCAGCTACGCCAATGTCATTCGTAATGGTAAATTAGAAATTGTAAATGCGGGAGATCTAGTCGTGGGTGACATTGTAGATGTCAAATTCGGTGATCGGATCCCGGCGGACATTCGTATTATTGAAGCATCTGGATTCAAAGTTGACAACTCGAGTTTGACTGGAGAATCGGATCCACAAGCCCGTATTCCTACATGTACAGATGAAAATCCAATGTATGCTATTTTTGTTTTTAAATTTCCCGCTAATGTTTATCAGTTAAAAATATTCAAGGATTTCTGCAGTCTAGAAAATATACTCCACATTCTACACTCTTGAAAAATATGAACGACGATGATGACAATGTTTGAAATTTTTATGTACAGGGAAACGAAAAACTTGGCTTTCTTCTCTACCAATGCTCTGGAGGGAACAGCAAAGGGAATCGTTGTGAGTGTTGGTGACAATACGTTTATTGGACGTATCGCTGGATTGACCTCTGGACTTGACTCATGTGACACACCGCTGGCACGAGAAGTGGAACATTTTGTTAAACTCATCACAGCTTTTGCTGTTCTAATCGGAACGACCTTCTTTATCATTTCATTGAGCATGGGATATAACTGGATCGACTCTGCTTTGTTTCTTATCGGTACGGCAATGACAAAGTCAAAAATCCGCAATTAATTAGCAATACCCAATAAAAAATGTCTAGGTGTTTTCTCCATCTTCAATATAAACATAAAAAGTCACGTTGATAAATGACACTGATGATTTCCCCCTTTTTGTCAGGTATCATCGTGGCTAATGTTCCGGAAGGTCTTCTCGTCACATTCACTGTCGTCCTCGCCCTCACAGCCAAGAGAATGGCAAGCAAGAACTGCTTGGTGAAACAACTTCATGCTGTTGAAACACTCGGATCAACCACCGTCATCTGTTCGGATAAGACTGGAACCCTCACTCAAAACAGAATGACCGCCAGTCACTTGTGGTACAGCAACCTCATTCGAAGTACTGACGTTTCAGCTCAACCCGATTTCAACAAAGCGGATCCTGGATGGCAAGCCTTGTCCAGAACGGCTACTCTCTGCAGTCGCGCCAAGTTCCTACCCGATCAAAAAGACACCCCACTAGCACAAAAGTAAATAGACAAACAAAAATGGATAAAAACTAACTTGACAAAATGAATGAAGCATCATCGGCGGGAATAAAATGACTGATCTAAATTTTTAAATTTATTTACAGGAAAATTAATGGAGATGCTTCCGAATCGGCCATCTTGCGATGCATGGAAGAACTTTTGGGAAATGCAGAGACATATCAAGCAAAACACAAAAAAGTATTTGAAATCCCATTCAACTCGACCAACAAGTGGCAATGTTCCGTTCATGACATGACAGCTGCTGGAGAACCACGACAACTTTTAGTCATGAAAGTAGGTGTTTTTCAAACAAGGTCAAATGTCAAATGTCAATGGCCTCTTCTGTTCGTTGACCTCTGACCTCTGACCTTTGACATTTGACCTTTGACCTTTGACCTCTGACCTTTCGACATTTGACTTTTGACCTATAATACAAAAAAAATCGAATACTTGAACATTATGGATTTTTTACCAAGTTTTTCTTTTCCCTTCCTCTTTTTGCAATAGGGAGCTCCTGAGAGAATCGTTAATTATTGTACTACAATCGTGATTGGTGATAAGGAATATGAGATGGATCAACATTGGAAAGACACTTTTAATGCCACCTGTGAAGATTTGGGAAGTCGGGGAGAGCGAGTTTTGGGTATTTAATCCATTTATATTTTCAATTTCCAATTCACTGTAATAAAAAAAGTATAATAATAATTTTATACATGTTTTATATGAAATTCCAGGATTCTGTGAAGTCTTCCTCCCATCTGATAAATATCCCCTGGGTTGTGAATTTGATGCGGAAGATACAGAATTTTTGAAAATTGGACTCAGATTCGTTGGACTAGTTTCCATGATTGATCCTCCTCGTCCCGGTGTTCCTGATGCCGTTAAAATGTGTCGAAGTGCTGGAATTAAGGTGCGTTGAGTTCAACTTTCTGTAAACTGCGAGCTGCAAACTTTTTAATCTATTTAAAAATTATTCTGGAAGTTTATTCCAAAAAATGACATTTTGACCTTGTTTTTTTAGGTCGTCATGGTAACCGGTGATCACCCTATAACAGCCAAGGCGATTGCTCGTGGAGTTGGAATAATCTCAGAAGGTGTGTAAAGTGTAATTTTTTGCTGTTTAGAAACGTTTGATAATTTTTTAATTTTTTTTATGAATTCATGAATAATTTTGGAATTTGGAATTTTCAACCCAAAGGGAACGAGACTTTGGATGACAGGGCAAAACGACTTGGTTTGGATCCCTTCGATGTTGATGGAAGTGATATTAGCGCCATTGTTGTTAAAGGAGAAGATCTCATGGAATTCAGCACGGAGCATTTGGACGATGTTCTTAAGTGAGTTTGAGTTTGAAAGTTTGGATTCGGGTTCGAATTTTTTGTACATGCACCATAAAAAAAAATCCAATAATAATTCTAACTTTTGTACTTAGGAATCACACGGAAATTGTCTTTGCTCGAGTTTCCCCCCAACAAAAATTGGTTATTGTTGAAGGATTTCAACGTCTTGGTGGCGTTGTTGCTGTGAGTGGAATTACAATAATACAAATTACAAATTACACACGGTTTTACACAATTGATTCTGTATTCTGGATTGCTAAAAATTTTACCTTTTTTTCCCTACTCCAAAAAATTAGGTGACTGGTGACGGTGTAAATGATTCTCCTGCCTTGAAAAAAGCGGACATTGGTATCGCCATGGGTATCTCGGGATCGGATGTGTCCAAACAGGCGGCGGATATGATTCTCCTCGATGACAATTTCACATCCATCGTCACTGGTGTGGAAGAGGGTCGGCTCATTTTTGACAATTTGAAGAAATGCATCTGTTACCTCCTTGCCGCCAACATTGCGGAACTTTTACCATTTTTGGGCTTCATCGTCCTCAGAATTCCACTTCCACTCGGCACCATCCCCATGCTGATGATTTGTCTCGGCACGGATATTTTACCCACCATTTCCCTCTCCTATGAAAAGGCGGAAGGAGACATTATGAAAAGACCACCCAGAGACCCCCAGAGAGACAAATTGGTCACTGACAAGTAAGACATTTGAAATTTGACCTTTTTTATCTTTTTGAAAATTGGCGGGAAAACTGTGCTCATAATTTGAATCTTTTATTTCCTCAGGCTCATTTCCTATTCCTACGGGCAACTTGGTGTGATTGAAGCTTTTGCTGGATACTTTACGTATTTTGTGGTCATGGGTCAAAATGGCTTCCGACCTTCACTTTTGATCGGCATTCAGTCCAAGTGGGATAACGAGGCAAATAACAGTTTGGAGGACTCTTACGGACAAGAATGGGTAAATTCTTCATTGTTTCCATCATTTCCATCATTTTCCTTTACAGAATTAAAATTATTGATCAAAATCGAAAAAAAATATATTTTAGACTTGACCAAATTTTCGACCATTTATGATTGACCTTTTTTGACCTCTTTATTTTTCTCTTGTTCCAGACATATCAAGCTCGGAAAGAGTTGGAACACACGTGCTGGACTGCTTATTTCTGTACCGTCGTCGTTTGTCAGTGGTCCAACGTGCTCATTTCAAAAGTTCGACGTGTCCCTCTTTATCAAAAACTTTTCGAGTAAGAATCAAAAATCAAATATCAAATATCAAATCAAGCAGCGGAAATTTTGTACAAATTTTCTTATTTGTGTTGTATACTTTGCATAATTTTTTGTAATTTTTCTTCATGATTTTTGCAGCAATTGGGTTGTCTTTGCCGCCATCATTGGGGAAACTCTTCTCTCCTGTGTGCTCGCCTACACTCCCGGTCTAAACGTGGCCATTTCCTACATGCCCATCAAGATTTGGTGGTGGCTCTCCGGTATTCCATTTGCTCTACTTATCCTTTTCTACGATGAGATGCGTCGCTTTCTACTGCGGAACTATAAATCCGAATGGTTTCAAAAGGAATTTTATTACTAAAACTCAAAACTCAAAGATCAAAGCTCAGAAAGCAGAATTAGATTTATTTCATTTTATTCTTGTATCTACTGTTCCCATTTCCACTAATTTCTATTGATTTGTTGTGTAAATATTAAATACTAAATTATATTACATATTATATTATACAAATTACAAAGGCGCTACCGGTTGGATTAAAAAGAAGAAACAAGAGGTTTTTACCCAAACAAATATTTATGTTGCATTTACAAATCAAAATCATATTTACATGAGTCCAGCTTAGCTTTTATCCTTTTGTTGTGTTTGGTTTGCCATAATGGTGAATGGAGGAAGGAGGGAAAAATGTTGGAAATGTCTGTTATATGTTGTTTTTCTCTCTCTTATATTTAACCATTGTATTTTAAAATAACTGATGAGGGAGGATTCTCAATTCTCAAGCATCACGAGTACGTAAACTAAGTCAGTAATGTATGCACTGTATATGTATGTGTGTGCGTATGAATATTGAATATTGTATATGTTGTATACAAAATACGTAATAAGTTACCCAACAAAGAAACTAAAAATAGTCTGTGCGCCGTGTACAAAAATGAGCTGTACACTGTACACGTGCAAATATTATATGAAGGAATAATATAATATAAAATACAAATATAACAAATGAAAAATGAAGGAATGTTGAGAAAAATAAATAAAAAATAAAAACGACCCCATGAGAGTCCATAATAATGTCTCAAAAATAGATATCCAAGAATATTTAAAGAAAAAAAGTAAGGCACAAAACTCGAGCTGTCTCGAGTCTCGAGTGTCTTTTTCTTTTCCTCTATTATTTCCCATCATTTCTTCTAAAACCTGGAAATGAACTACAAATCACTTTTCATTGTAGAATGTCCAATGTGGAAGCTTGAAATTTCCGTAATATTTTCAACAAAAGCTTGGAAATGGAAAATTAATTTACAGATAATTTATTAGCTGGATCTGCGATCTGCTACCTTTTTGGTCATTCATTGTTCCACTCATTTTGTAGAGCGGGTGCGTTTGGATTTTTTATTTTGGACTGTAGATCGTAGAATGTAATTCGTTTTTGACTTTCCTTGCATTCATATTGGTATTCATATTCATGAATCATGATTGGATCGGATTGGATCGGACGGAGGAAGCAAAGGGGAAAGGGCTATTCAATTTTCCTGCACATTACCCATTTACCATTTACACACCGCAGACTGCACAGCAAACACCAAACACTACAAATTCATGTACATGTACTCTCACTCTTTGACTCTTTGAACAACCACGCCATTTGGCCGACAGCGATGCGATGGATGAGAAGGAGAAGGGAAGGGACGAGTACATATTAGATTACGTGATATCCTATTGTGTATTGTAAATTGTATAATATGTGTAATGAGCTGCGAAAATTAGGTGTACAGTGTACAGTGAGGTCGTTTGCTCTGTGAGAGCTGCCAAAGATTGACGGAGTGCTCAAGATTTATTTGTGCCCTCAAAAATATACCATTTTTTTCCACTTGATTTGCTCTTCTAGATTCTAGATTCTAGATTCTAGATCCATCTTCCATTCTTCATTCCACTCTCCAGATTCCAAACTCCAAACGCAACTCTGTATATGTATTCCCATTTGTACAATATTTTGTAGTTGGATTTGAGACTTGAGACGCTGGGAGGTCTCATTTTCTCTTTTATCTGTCTTCTACGTAGAAACACACATGTATTTATCTCGTACAGCTCCTAATTCTGATTATGATTATGATTTTGATTCTGATCCTGCTGTTGCAACTGGAACCTGGAACCTAGAACTTGGAGCCTGGAAAGAGGCTCACATGATAATAAAAACACCTCTGGATTTTTCTCACTCTCACTTTATACACTTTGTACAATTTCCTTTCATTACACTTTATTAGACTTTATATTGCACCACATTAGATACATTTTAGGATCACTGCACTGCACTGCACTGCGGCTTGTGGCTGTGAGGTGAAGTGATGATCAAGCTGATTGCCACACATTTAAAGACCGAATACTCAATACCAAATACCGACTACTGACAAAACGAATCCCGTACGCATTTACAATCTAGAATCCACATGAACCGCATCAGCCACAACAACAGAAACAGAAACAGAAACGGGAACAGCAAGAGAAAGAGTGAGAGTGAGCGGGAAAAGACGACGGGATCACTATCAAAAATCAAAATCAAAAGAAACCAGGCACCCCAAGACCAAAGACCAAAGACTCCTCTTTTGTTCTTTCAACTCAAGGCTCTTGATTCTAGATTCTAGATTCTAAATTTTATTCTGTTGCCTTTCTCCATTAACTTTTAAAATTTATGACTATGAAAAACTGTGATACAAGATTCAGTCTTGGAAATAGATTATGGATTATAATTGCTGCACAGTGTGATGTGGTATGGTGTGTATTTTCATTGTACAGGATAATGTATAGCGGTCATAGAGCACAGAGCACAGTAGAAGGTCTACACTCGACACTCTACAATCTACACCGATTTGATTACAGCCATATTAATTTGTATCACGATACACGATCATAATCAAGCATAACACAGATCACAGAAGAAGAAGGAGAAATAAAAGGGTCGTCTTCTCCTTCTTTTTTAAACCCTTTCAGCTTTCAACTACCGACTGCCGACTTTCTCAGCTCTGATTCCAGTTCCAGCTCCATTTAAAGCTACCAAAAACAAATGATTGCCGTCATCACTATTCATTGAATTGAGAATTGAGATCTGGGTTATGGTTATTTACGTTGCTGTCTTGAACACGGGGAGCACAATGGAAAATGGAAAACTTTCAATATTCAATTTTCAATTGACGCTTCAAGATTCTAGATTCTAGATTCTAGATTCTAGATTCTAGATTCTAGATTCTAGATGGAAATTGTTATTGTAATTCTGATGAGCCTGATGAGATTCTTTTTATTGGACAAAGGTCTAGATAGCTGCTCTGTTTTGACTCGTAATTAGTAAATTTCTTGTACTATTTTCCATACACATGATGAATGATGAACTATGAAATTGTCTTCTTTTCTTCTGGTCAGCTGGGATTCACATCCGTATCCATGTGAGTAATATAACTTGTATGAATAATGAATAATTACAATTGTAGTTGTATGGTAGTGGTTTACAAAAAGGTGCGAAATTCCACACTCCACACTCCACACAATCGCCCGGTTCATCTTCAATCTCCAATCTTCACCCTCTCCACCAAGTTCCAAAAAAACGTGTATAGTTCCAAAGCTCATGTATACATACGTATTTTTTTAGAACGTATTCAAAATTTAGGATCTTGTGTCTTGTGTATTATGGAAACATGATTGCCTCATCATTTCTCATTTCAAGGGGAAAAAATAGCAGATGAGGAGGGAAATTGATTGTTCTTGTTGGAATTTTACACAAAACACAAAACACAAAACATGCTATACTTTTTGCTGTTTGTAGTTTGTAGACGAGAGAAAAAAAGAGGGGTTTGTAGAATGTAGAATGGAACAATCATCAATCCGTTTTTTCTCTTTGCTCTCAACTTTCTACGGATTACAGATATTTATTGCACGTGATCCTAGTCTTTAGACTCTAGACTCAGCATTCAATGTTCACACATGTAGTTGATGATTGAAGATTAATTCATTTCGTAAGTAAATAAATATAAATATTTATGTAAACATTGGATCAAGGATAAAAATATTAAAAATAAATAATACATTTAAATGCCTAAAATAGTCAAATAAAGCATAACATGACGAGATTATTAATTCATGTTCAATGCAAAGTGTACAGTTACACAAATCTCACAATTTCACTTTCCTTTCATTGTTCATTCTGTCATACCCATATTTGATAGTGTCTGAGGTGTTTTCTAGTGTACAATGTAAAATGTTATTGTTTCAGGACTCAAAACTCCCAAAACTCGGGACTCGGGATCCGAGAATCGAGAATCGAGAATCGAGAGGTACATGAGACATGAATTTGTATTTTACTTAATTAATCAATCCTCCTCGTCACACACATGGAAATACAGATACAGATACAGATACACTTATGCATGAATAGGCTCAGACGTACTTTATGAGAAAAGAGTCACACTCATCGGATTATAGACGTACAAATTGTAGGAGGAAATTACTATTACTCGGCATTCGACGCTCGACACTAGAGACTAGAGACTGGAGTAAAACGGGACAGCGGACTGAACAAAAGGAGACAGAGAGGAAATCAGACTGACAAATTAATTTAATATTTTGATTTTTGGTATCACACGAGGAAACAAAAGTAGCTGTAGAATACAGAATGTATGCTGTAGAATTGGCTGTCATCAAAGGAGAAGTTAATTCACACCACACTCCGCAGGGGTCTCAATTTATTCACGGTTGTCCCACTCATTTTCATTGTCACTCTCGACACTCGACACTCTACACTCTACACTCTACATTCGATACTACACGCTAGAGCTTCGACATTCGACATTAGAGTGTAGACAAAGTACATGCATTTCGTATCTCTCTCTTCGCCCTGATTCCAATTCAGTACATAATTCAGTAGGTACGATTATCATTATCCCGATCATTATTACTTCCTTCCTTCCTCTTCCTTTTCAAATATTTCATTTCAACCATCAATTCATTCACACACACACACTCTCTCTTTCTCTCTCTCTTTCTCACTTTTGTCCATTCACTCTGTTCACCTTCAAGTCAGTTTCCAAGCCAAGCTAAGCCAATCCAGCATCGAGCAAGAACTGGACTCAACTGGGCTTTAAGGACATTGTATATTCTATAGGACATTAAGAATGATTATATTATATTATCCTCAGAGTTCTGTTGACAGCTTCAAGTCAGCATAATGAGCATCACTGGACGGTAATACAATATTGTATTGTGGATTGTGGATTCTGTACCGCTCATAAATATGTATGAAGCCAGAACCAAACCAAACTATTAGCATGCTCAATGTTCAATGTTCAACGCTCTACACTCTACACTCTACACTCGACGCTCTACACTTGTAAATTCATTATATTATCAAGAGTACAGAGTACAGAGGCATTGCTATGAAAAAATTCACCTGCCTGCCTCTCTCCATGGAAAATAGGATATTTCTGCTCTGCATGCATATAATAACTGATCAATTGTCAATGAACTGGCATGCAATGTGAATGTGATGCTATGCACATGTAGGTGAGAAGTGAAAAATGAACTTGTTTCCACTTTCCAATTCCACCACCAATCACGAAACATGAAACACAAAACACGAAACACGAACCACGGGCCATCGAATCGTATTTCTGGACAGTGGGAAAATTTTTATTTGACTTTTGACTTTGACTTTTGAATTTTGAATTTTATCTCATTCCTTTATTCTTTTTTTATTTAAATGTGTACAGATATTTGATATTTAATTTTGTATATTTCATACTATGATGAAATTTTAAATGTCGTTGTCGTGTAAAAAGTAAAGTCGTCCGTTTTTCCCACGTATGTACAATGTACAAATGCTGTCGTTCTCTGCTCTCGTTGAAATTACCTGGAGGCTGGAGACACCTGTAAAAATATACATAATGTGGAATCGGAAAATAGAAATCGCAAGCTCAACCGGAAATCATAATAAAAATAACAATAAAAAAGTAAAGATTCTCTTGTTTTGTCCTCCTGTTTTTTAATGACAACTTTTACCATGATCATTAGTCGGGAAATACAATAATAGAAAAGTGCGGATGTGGGTGTAAAATATCAAATATCAAATATCAATATCATATAGCAGTCAGTTGTTCGATTCATTCAAAATTTGGGGTATTTTGGTAATTCATAATAAATCATAAATCATAATAAAAACATAAAAGCAAAGGAAATTTTTATTACCAGCCGCATAATAACAACTGCGCATGTCTATAGTCTAGAATCTAGAATCTAGAATCTAGAATCTAGATGAACTTGTGGATTTTTGTTGCTCTCTTCCAGTTTCCAATTATATTGAGTGTTAATAAAGAGAAAACATTGACTCCGTTTTTGCTTTGTCTCTACTAAAAATCAAGGGATTTTGGTAGTGAAGAAAAAAAGTTACAAATATTGAAGTGCATCTTGCCGAAACAACCGGGAATGACAAGATTTCGAGATAGGAATATGGGCAAGATTTTAGGTTCTAGATTCTAGATGCTAGATTCTATATTTATATTTAGAGCATAAAATGTAACATGCAGCTTCAAAAGCACAAAATACATAAAAAGATGCATAATACTTGTGTTGGCTGAGAAAGTGGAATCAGTCGATGAAAAAAACGGAGGGTTGTTGAGTTTTTAGGTTTGAGTTTTGAGTTTTGATTTTTGTGGTGGTCCGTTTCCCATTTTTGTTGTCCGTTTCTGTACAGGAGATACATGTACACTGTGCGACATCAAACATTGGCACCGATGGTTTATATCCACATTAGACGCGCATTGGCCGATGTTGTAGTTCTTATCAAGACCCCAATGTTTTAAGCAATGTATAAAATAAAA
>JAQGBH010004381.1:0-16984 GCA_034698265.1 Sminthurinus aureus | reverse complement strand
TTAGTTAGTTTCCAAGGGATTTCAATTTAGTAATATTTTATTACAAAATGGAATGTCTCATAAAATGAAACATGACAAAGTTTAGTTGCCTTTTCCCGGTTTTGTTTTACTTTTTACTCGTACTATTTGGGTCTATTTTCTTTGTTCGTGCATGGGTGGTCACGTTTTTTTCTGCACTTTTTTTCTCCGGCTCGCTTGTTTGACTTCCATCTTACTCTGTAGCTGTGTAGACCAAAGACCATAGACCAAACAAATAATATGTGTTATATGTAGTATAATGTAGTTTGGTGCATGTACAAATGTACAAATGCCCAATGTACAATCTACAGTTCTAGAGTTCTAGAGTTCTACTATACGCATTACTTATACGAATGTAATACGAGTCTGATCTTTCTTTCTCTTCCTTTGGCCAATTCTCATCTTCAGACATGGTATGCAATACCAATTCAGATTTCCAATGGTTTTCCGTCCTACATTAAGAAACCATAAACTTGATAAAAAGATGAAAGAATCTTACTCTGGTCCACCAATCCAATCCAATCCAATTGTAGAAAAAAGAGAAAGCAGTTCTCTCTCTCTCTCTGGCTCTGGTTCTATGATTCTCCGCTTTTCTTCAAGAGTCAATTACGCATACATGTAGATTTTAGACTGTAGACTGTAGACTGTAGTTTGTAGTTTGGAGGTTGTAGGTACTTTTGTGTTCTGTACACATTACATATGTATTACACAGTATACAGTATACATATAAAGAACACCAACCACTAACGACTAACTACCAGCAGTAAAAGTTAATGAGATGAATTATGTAAACTTTAAGCAAATGTGTGTGTACATTGTACAATGTAAAAAAGTTGGGCTCATCAAAACATTTCTAGTTTCAAGTTGGTAGAATTGAAAAAAGAGGATTTGTCAGCTTTTTCGGGCTTGGATTTGGATTTGGACTTGGAAAGAGAAAATATTTGTACGGGAACTTGGTTTGAGCGTTCCCCACACACATGCAGGCTTATTATGCACAAATGTGTTCCTCCTATTTGCATGTTGAATGGTGAACGCTCAAAGTTGACTGTTGACTGTACAATGTACAATGTACCATGTAGAATTTTTCCACTTGTCTTTGACATCTTTCTCCTTATTGACATTCACTGTGCATTTACGACTCTTTTTAACTGGATTAGGATGAGCATGAAGATGAACTTGTCTTTGAGGGCTTCAGTTTACGATCATTCTGTGGCGTTCAATTTACAATTCACAATCCACAGCCCACAGTCTACAGCCTACAGTACATGCATTGTATTGTCGTATGCAGCAATTTCAGCAATACACAGAACACATATATATTCAATTACAAAGTCAAATTTAAATTCAAATGACCAGACTTTACAGAAACCAAGAAACCAAGAGTCTACATTTACATTTATATTTTCACGTGGGCGTGGAGTGGAATAGCAAAATGGAAAAATATGGTCCATTTTATATCCCATATCCAATCATCATGACTATTAAGTATTCACTCACAATACACTATGCATATTACACTGTCATTATATTATATTATTATACTATAGAGCCATATATACCTTACCATAGTCTCAGCAAAGAACAAGACAGAACGACTGAGGGGTTGTCATCAAGTCTCAAGTCAGAACTCAGTCACTTTAACTTGTGTTCTATGATCGAGGAGCAGAATAGAAACAGGATACACAATATTATACAAACTCGTTTATTACACAGTTCAACTTTAAATATTTACTAGTCATTTAAAATTCGGAATTAAATTGCATTTTTTACTATCTCTTGCTCTTTTTTCTCCCATCCTCCATCTTCCATACTCCATAATTTTTTTACTGGTCCATAAAGACTTTAGTGGAATTCATCCATAAATAAGTTTACGTAGTCAACATGTACGATGTAAATTGTAAGTTGTACATAAAACATACACAGAATGTAAATTGTAGATACCACTGTGGAGTTGAATTCACTATTCGCTCTGTATTTTTACTCGTTATTTTCTATTTTTTTATCCAACTAAAAAAAGTCTAACTTGTAAAATTAAGCGGATAAAAAATTAAAATTTGACTCTGAAAAATTAGACTGGATAAAATGTGTGAGTAACCTCGGGAATCATGAATTGTACATGATATCCAAATGAGACAGTCAACTCAAGTTGCAAGTTGTTTTATTAGAATGAGCATGATTATTGTATTACTGTATCACTAATCCTGTTGAAACTTTTACTTGTGAGTATTTGACATTTGAGTTTTGAGTGCTCTAAGTTGTAACTGTGTGGATTGTGCAAATACAATATTCAATATGTACATTGTATTTTGTGGATTGTCTATCATATGCATTTCAACTTTCCACTTTGAAATGTGACTTTTATGTCCCGTAGTTTGTTGTTTGTTTAACTTTGAGATTTGATGAGAATTTCCCGTTTATTTATTCTAATCCTATTCAAACAATCCAATACTCAGTTCATTTGATATGTACAATCTACAATCTACACTTTACAGGGCAAAGTAGTCGAGTTTGAGAGAAACTACCTTGGATTTCTCTATAGTGTAAAGTCAAAAGTCAAGAGTCGAAAGTCGAAATTCGAGGGTAATTTTCAATTCTAAATGACATTTTCGTATACCCATTTCTTCTCTTCGTTTTCATCTTCATCTTCATCTGCATCTTGCATCTTCCGTCTTACAAGTTACAAGTTGGCTCAACAGTATAAACAACAAATTCAAAGATGGCTAACCAAATCTCAAACAAACTCCATTACATATAAATAAAACAGAATTTCACACTCATGGAAAGGTTCAACTGTAGATTGTAGATAGTAGATCTGGAAGTTGGTGTTGGTGATGATGATGATAATGGTGATAAGAAAGCTATATGGAATATGGAGCCATGTTAATAATGCAGACACTTGTATAAAATGTAAAATGGAGATGGGAATCCAACATGTATTTCTTATTTACTCTCTCAGAATTCACAAATTCACCTTCACCAGCCAGCACAGCAGACAACAGACAGCAGCTGAGGCACCAAAGTGTAATTCCTAATGTTCTCAACTTCTCAAATTCTCATCTTGTCTTTATGATGGTGAATAGCGAGTAGTAAATAGTATATAGTAGATACATACTCCTAAGAGGTAAGAGGTAAGGAGCACAAACTACACACACAAATACATGTACAAAGTCCAAAAGGCATCCTCATTTTCTCTTCCTTCATTTAGATTAGATGTAGAATGTACAATCTAGAAAGTAGAGTCAAGTAAAATTGGGAGACGGTGAACGGTGATGGTGCTGGAGATGGAGATGGAAATGGAGAAAGTGTGAGGAAATTCGCACGACTATTTGCGTAAATATTAAATGCTATCCTTAAAACCTCAATGTGGTTTTCAGGTTGTGCCCAGACAAAATGATAGGCCATATACTTTATACACTGTGTACTGTTTACTGTATACTGTACATTGGATAGCTCAAGGAAGATGGAAAATTACTCGTTCATATCCCGTTTTCCATCTATACTTGATGCATCTCTATACACATTTCCATATGCAGCTCAGTTTAGGTTCTAGATTCTAGATTCGAGCGTCAGCATTATACTTTCTCCTTTTCCTCAAAGCCAAAGTCAACTTCAAAGTCTCCAAAAGAAGGATGAGAATTAGGATGAGTGTATATAAATTGTTCATTTGTATTATAAAATATATTGCTGGTGGCAAAATACGCCCATGTACAGTATACAATATATTATATCTTCCCAAATATGTATACACTGAGTTCATTAAGTTCCAACTTTTCATAGGAGATATATGGGAAATGTGAAATGTTCAATGTATCTGCTTATGTAACCAATATAAAATATAACTGACGCAAGACGATGCTCAAATCTAAAGACCTTTAATGATTTGATTATAATACTTGAAAAAAGAATGAGGGAACGAGTGGGTGTAATCTTCATTATATTTTTACTTGTGGTTGTGGTCGTCGTTGAGGCTTGAGGTTGTGATCGTGGTTGTGTTAAGGGTTTCTAGTTTCTATAATTTTCCTACACTCTACATTATACAGTCTACAGTCTACACGTGTATAGTACTTTGAGTCCTGTGTAAAAAATGTTTGTATGCAGTTTTTTGGATGTTCTCATTTTTAATTTTGATTCCCCGCCGTTTTTATGATGGTTTTAAACTTCTCCACAATGACAGATTGGGATACCTACAGTGAGTGTTTTTAATATCCTTCTACATTTTCTACATTCTACAACCTACATCTTTTCGTATTCATTTTCCGTCTTTTACATCCATCTCATCTGCTTTCCCTATTTATTTTCCGTGGTGCTTCTCCCTTCGTCTTCCTTTCATTTATCTTTCTCTCCCATAAGATAGCAAGTATAATAACTCTTCCTCCTCTTCTCGCTCCTTTTCTTATTTTTTTACATCTACCTATGCTATCCCTTCTTTGTTTTCTTCCTCGTCTTCGTCTTCGTCTTGGTGCTTGTGACAGACGTGGTGGAATCGTGAATGGGAATTGGGATTGCAAAAAATTTATGCCCATCGTAAGGGAAACATAAGGAGAGTTTACAGTTCATTTCTCTTTCTTTTCTATTTTATCTTGCTTGTTGTGCTTGGTAAGCTCTGTGTCTACAATCTACAATCTACAATCTAGAGTCTAGAGTCTACACTTTCCACGACATGGTAATGCGAGAATTAATTTTGTTTTACATAAACGCAGATGATGAGAATTGTTTCAATAACCAAGGGTTGTTCGTCGTTCTTTACATGAGGCACATTTTCCATGTTACATTTTACATGGTACATTGTGCATTTTGCATACCCAGCTTTTTTACACGCTAGTGATCCTGATAATAATTTAAAGTACGTCAAGTTAACATCTGTTAAGTGTCAGCCTTTCTCATGGGAAGGTTTTATGAAGAACGTCCTTTTACTTTTTTCTCCAACAAATATTTTCTCTTTTTCTGTTACCATTTCAAGACACGCGTCAGACCAAACCAAAGCATAAAACATACCAAACAATAGAAAAGGGTAAAGGTTTAAATATGTCTCACAACTTACAACTAACAAGCTATGGCTTGAGTTCCTCAAACTAGAAGCTAGAATCTAAACAGTTTTGTCTATTTAATCTCCGTAATTGTTTTAATTTATAGATTTTCTAATAGTTTTGAATTTTAAACATTTATTTGACATTCAATTCAATCACTTTATTAAAAAGCAATAACATGTAAACATTTATGAACTTTTTCATTTTTCCCTTTTCACTTTTTCATTGTGCTCCAATTTTCCAGTATTTGGTATTTTATAATATAATGAAGTGTAATGATATAGAATAAAGAAAAACTGTGAACTGTGAATCCTTTGGTGATGCTTATAAAAAACATGAACGTGCCATAATTTTATGTCTCAAAATTAAAAGTTCACTAATATAAAGCTGGCTATGCTTTGAGATTGTACATTGTAAACTGGTCAGTGTTCAGACAAACAAGATTCAAAGATTCAACCAATTTTAATTTCGATTTTAGCCATGCTCAAAAATGTACATTATACATTTTACATTATAAATTGTACATTGGACATTTTGTAAGGAAACTGCGTGTTACATTTAAGCTTGTCAACTTAAGCTTTTCAAGTTGTGAACCGGATTTGCTAGTAATTGCTGCACCAGAGCTTATTTTAATTGGATCCTTTTCTATTGTTTTTTCCTTTGTCCTCTATCTGCATTCTGCGTAGTGCATAGTGCACAGTTCAGAAACTAAAACGAGAACTAGAAACTAGAAACCAGAAACATACAAAAGGACAGTGACAAAGGGACGAAAAAGAGAAAGCAGAAAACTTTGTCAGTTTATTATTATTATTATTATTATTTATAGTGTGAATGGCTTTCCACTTTCCACTTTCCACACATTGCAGCCATCTAAGTCAAGTGTTTTCCCTTCCGAAAGCTTAGCTTGTGGATTATTAGGATTAACTTGACTTGACTTGACTTGGCTTTTGGATTTTGGACTGTGGACTGCTATTGTCTGCCATGTGTCGTATGTTGTATGTCTCATATGATGTATGATATATTACGTATGAAATCCGGGACTTTTATATACCAATATGATCTACAATCTACAAATGGACAAACTATTTATTCCAATCTACTTACTCTTCTCACTACTCTTTCAAAAAAACTAAACTGGTGAACGTTAGCTTATTCATGTATGTTTTTTCTTTTGTCTTTTACCCCACGGATAAAATAGGGTAAAAATGTACATGACGATTTTTATCTAACGTCCCACGTCCAACATTCGACATTTGACATTCAACCGTTCCAATGACTTGAAATAAATAGGAGCAAAACACCTTATATTGATTCAATTAAAATGGAATTGTTTCTTTGCGGTCCTCCAAAATCCTAGAAATCCTAGAAATCCTAGAAAAGTCACAAGAGACTTGATGGACTTGAATAAACTTTAAGCTTTTACAAAAGAATGTAACCCAATACCTGCCTAAATATATTAAGGCTTAAGATACACACATAGGCTGAAAACAAAGGCCTGCTAAAATGGGTAGACAAATACATTTGATAGTTGGTCCAATCCCCTTTCAGACTTTGTGCTCTAACTCTTTTCCAGAAGTGGTAAGAGAAGAAAATATACACAGCAAAAACAGTCTAGAGATTAAAACATAAAGACGACAAAAAAACCGCAAAAGGCATGAAACCAAATACCAAATACAGAGCAGATACCGGTTGCTCTAATTAGCTAAAGAAAACTCTAGTGACTTTCCAAACTGAACTGAGAACGGATTGTACAATGTACAAAACCATCTCATGCCATTTTCCGGATTTCATTAACCCGCTCACCGTCCCTTTTTAATCATGGACTTACAGATTTAATGAAACCGTAAAAAATTAATATGGGGTTTCTATCGTAGGTACTTTATACCTGGTACCTTTTTTAGCAGGATCAAGTGTGAATTACTTTAATTGTACAATTTATAATTCTCGTCATTGTCATTTCTACCGGTGGCGGTGGCTCTTTTTCATTAGAATGGTATTGAAGCAGAAATAACAGTGGGATGTAAAATGTACAATGTACAGTGTACACTGCACGTAGCTATAGTTAGAAAGAGCAGCAGGATACATGAGAGATAGTATGTAGTAAAGAGAGGGTGAAATAGGAGTGTAAAAATCAATTAACTCATACTTGAAAGCTCTCTCTTGTGGTTGAGCGATTAATCAGGTTAATTTAGCCAGTCAGAGTTTAATCTATGTAGTTGTATGGTGGATGAAGTATGGAGCATGGAGTTTAGCTAGTGCTGCCGAGGAAGAAAGAAGGAGAAAAGCATGTCGCGCTCTCTCATTTCCTTCCTCCTTTTATCCATGATCAGGAAATCCATCACACACTTACGCACCTTTCTCCGTGATCCTTTATTCTTCTTCCAAGGACTCTGTCTCTATACTGTATACTCTGTACTCTACCAAGGCCCTGTTTACTGCCTACTGTGTGCTATCGACTAATATACCATAGCGACATAAGAGTTATAGACAGTATATCCGAATCTCACGTACAAATCATGCTTTCACCTCACTATTCACTATGTACATTGTACATGCTTCTTGGTTTATGGGACTTTGTAGTCTATCCACCAGCTTTAAATACTCAAATTCTAGGTCAATTTATCACAGTTTCATATATATAATGTGTGCATTAGCGCTCTTACGCGATTCACAGGTCAAATAACCTCGGGTTTTCAGTACATAGTTCTTCCATGACAAAAAGACACTCCATTATAATTTACTTCTACGTTATACATATAGCTCATACTGTATTAGTAGAATGTCATATTTCGTATTTCAGTATTTCATAGTTCATGCTGATGATTCTAAAATTTTCTGTCAAGCACAATCAAATTAAAAAACCGTGTCGTTTTTACTAGTACATATATGACCATGGCATGGTGTAACATCTCTCACCTTTCATACAGTTTGGATTTGGATTTTGGAGTTAAAAGTTTATATGATTTGACTGTAGACATTTTAGACAGTTAGAGCATAAACTAACTGGAAACTGGATTATCACACGTTAATGAGTGAGTGATGAGGCAAATTAAAAATTATACAATTTCTAATTTCCAAGTATGAAGGTGATAGCTGATTGAAAATGAACCTTACACCTTCTACCTGCGATCTGTGAAAACATTGACGACGTATCTAAAATCTAAATTAAGCCAATATTTGTAAAATGCATAGTGTTCAAAGTTCAAACACACTACTTAAAGCTGCACACAAAAAAGGGAAAAGCTTACTAAACTTCAAAGTCTTCATGGATCACTTTTCTGTTCTCTCTAGTAACGTTCATTAAGTGTACTAAGTAGTGTGTATATTTTACGGTTTATCATTTATACTTTACACAGGGCCCACTGCGCACTGCACATGCAATGAAATCTATATGTAATCTAGAATCTAGAATCTAGATCTTTGAGTATCTCACCTACTTATTTTTTCTCCTGTATCTTTACTCTCATTGACTGTGACTAATTGGAATTCTAAATTTCCTTTTCTCTCTTTTCATGTATAGAAAGTGGAAAGCAGAAAGGAGAACGTAGACAGTAGTAAGTGGTTTACAACTTACAACTTACAAGAAGAACGTAGAACATACCCTTGGTTCTGTCTTTTATCTTTTATCTACAAGTGTTATTCTTCAATGAATCGGAATTTTTCCATGTTTACAGTAGAAACTAGAATCTAGGAACCCTGAAAGAAGACATTTTCCTCTAACCCTTCTCGCTCTCGCTCTCGCTCTTGCTCTCGCTCTCAGTCAGTCCATCAGCTCCAATTACTAATTAGTCTATAAACTCTTTCACTTATCAGAAAGTGGTCTAGAATCTAGAAACTAGAAAGACGCAAGCAAAGAGGTAAAAGCTTTCACATTTGTTTTTCTTCTCTCCCTCTGTCTACGTTTTTTATAGCTTTTCTTTCGACTATCGGTTTCGGTGTAGATCGGTGTTTATTGAAGTGCATGTATTTTTTAGAAGCCTATCAAATGTAAGAAGGAAATGTATTTTATATTTTGTATATTTCGTATTTTGTATTTTGTACCCATGACCAAGTGCATGGTTTTGGTGTGTGGTATGTGGTACAATTTATCCACATGGCATGGGAACTACATCAGATATCAGATATCAGAGTTCAGAGTATCAGAGTTACTTTGTATAATGTAAGTGGATATATATGCGTAAATTATACGTGTGTCTAGTGTCTAAATATGTAGATCAGTATTGAGTATTATGTATTTAGACGTAAAATAATCTTCTGAGTTGCAATCAATAAAACATTGTGGAGTTTGTTTCAAGCATCCATCTATCTATCTATCCTACACATTACACTCTACACATGTGCTAGTAATCAGATTCCCAAATAAAGTACATGTACTTTGCATGTATTTAAATGGAAAGCTTATAGCACAGAGTGTATACACAGTGTGCTTCTATCTACTGGAAGGTACAGACTGGAGTCTGGAATGTCAAAATAGGTAGCGTACTCCGCAAACCCCAAAAAAGTACATCTAGTACGTGGCAACTATAATCTATCCACTATCCATATGAAAGTAGATTATTTACAATGACAGCAAGAATAAAGGAAAGGAGAGAAGAGTGATCATGAATTTTTTATCCTCCATCCTCGATCTTCAAAGCTTGATCCTCGCAAAAAATGGTGAATGCCTACATCCTAAATCTTTGATCGATGGAGACAAAACGGCGTGTGGAAGAAATTATTGGAAAAGAGAGGGAAATATTGTTCCACTCCATGATTCGATGTGTTATGGATCCGGAATCCGGAAGGGATCTAGAATCAACTAATACGTATTAAATTGGAAATCATCGTCAATCGTCAATTCATAGTCCACATGGACCATTTAACACGCTGATTGATTACGCTGCTCATTGGATGATACTTGATCCAACCGAGAACCGAGGTGATCTTTAATTTATTCAGAATTCTGAATGCCAGAAATTCAAGTTGAAATCATACAACCTACAACACACAGTATAGTGACAGTGATAGTGATACTGTTTGTGTACATTACTCCTTTTACTGGCTTTTGTACTAGCGCAAAAGTTTACATAATGACTTTGAGTTGTATTTACTTTGTTTGCCCTTCCCTTCAAAGACAGAGACTGTAGAATCAGATAAGGCAATTTTAGAAACTGGATAAATAAAATGGCACGATAATGTTTGGTGATTTGGTGTGTTATACATGTATTTTGTGAGGTGGTGGATGTTAAAAGGTCAATTGACCCTTGATGCAGAATACAGAGAGACAGTCAAAAGTCAAAGGAGTTGACATAATTAAACTTGATTGTTCAGTGATTGATGCTTGATGATTAATGATGTGCAAATTGCGAGTGACAGAGAGGAAAAGGTGTGTCAATATCAGAGTCTATATAATTTTCTTTTTGACTTTTACCTTTTACAGGAATCCAGTACGTTGGTAAGAGCCGGAGGATTCCTACTGGCACTAATTCTTGTAATACGGTTCACACTTTTGTATTTCGGCCTCATCATGATGATCGACCAGAAACTACCGGAAGCGTCCTTCCTTTATGCCTATGGAACTACAGGTGAATTGAATGTTTTAGAGATAAAAGATAAATTTTTCTACTATAAGAACGTTCAGCCCATTTTATATTTTATAAAAGAGGATTCTAAAATGTAATAATCTAATAATATGTTGTTTCTTCTACATTTTTCACAGTACCAATAATCTTCACCACTATATTGTACATCTTCTATTTGGCTGTTCTGTTCTGCTATCACAATGAGCTGACTCACCTCGAAGAAACAATGGCACAATGTGCGGATTCGCCCATTAATTTCCAGAGTCCAAGACATCTAAGGAATGTACCGTCGCATATGGGAAATGACTCAATAATTCCATAATACAAATCATATTAACATAATCCCCATTCGATTATGTGTAACTATAGTATAAATTTCAAATTTTAAAAAGAAAAATAATTGTAGAACTTGGACGATAACAAATATTCTCAAGCTTTCTAGAGTATTGATTCCATAGAAACAATGCTCTAGAACGCTTGAGAATATTTGTTATCGTCCCAGCTCTACAATTATTATTACATCTCTGAGATCCATTTGAGATTTCACCCTTCTACTCAACTTGAACGTCATCTAACCTAAAGCACACTTTGTAAAGACAAATAATCCACATTTCACGTGTTATACTAGTACAATATCCCGTGTCTAATCTAAATAGTGTATCCGCTTTCTTTCGCACTTCACAATCAACAATCAATTTTGACAACAAAATGAACGATAAAATGTGACATTTACATACTGAATCCCAATTATTTCCTTCATTCTTTTGTTTTCCCAGTATCAGTACAAAGAAAATCAAAGAAAATCACGATGAGTCATGGGGAAGCCCAAACTTTTAGTTGAAATAAAAAAAATAGAAAGGGAAGGAAAAGTTGTTCGACAACATTCGACATCCGACGTCCAAAGAATTGTGGTCAGTGATCATGTCATTCCAATTTCCAATATCCAACAATTTGCTGCGACAGAATCCTTTCAGTTTCCATTTCTTGCTGTACTACTACTAGATGAAACTACGAGCTTGTACGCACACCTACACATGTACATCGTACATACAACATATATAAACTTCATAATAAATATGACACGCACATTTTACTGTCTACTGGCCACCTCCCAAATCATTAAATTCTTTTTTCACTGTCACTGGCTCGGATTTGTTTTTCCAAGTTCTGTCCACCATCTGGATTCTAGATTCTTGAACATAGAATGTACATAAGCAGTGAACAGTGCCTACAATATGTAATATTATATCTGGGTTTGTGTGCGAAAACCAAAAGATCTTTGTTCAAAACATCAAAAGGTATCAAAATTATGGGTATCAAGTATAAAAGTAATGTCACAGCCAAAATCATATCATGACACTTTCAGCCACATCGTATCATAACCATAAAGCGGTAAAATATTGGATCCATTATGAGTCCATACATGTTTTTTTTGTGGATATTCCTTCACTTTTTGTCTCTTATACAGCTACGATAGTCCTATCCCCAAAACAGACATACTCAATTCTCAGACTTTATATATAATATATCTTCTATATCCATATTTGGCGAAACCACACTACGCTCCGGTTGTAACTTGTAACTGGTGAAACGTATGACCTACATCCTACATGTTATTATATGTATAAGTGAATTTTTGGCAGGAGCAGGAAGTAGGATGGTGTACAATCTACATGTAGTATATAATAGTATATAGTATGGCTTTAATTTATTGATAGCAAGAAATTCCTAAAACTTCTGTCATATCATGTCAAAAATGGTCAATCAATAAGATGGGGAGAAATTGGGAGATGAAGAGATTTCTTGTGATTGAGCTTTTTTATCCCTTTCCAATTTTACTCTAGAAATCTAGAAATCTTTTACTTTGAATTTCAAAGTGAAAACGTTTTCCATTTACAATGCATTGAATTTGAAGAATTTGGTTAAACAAAATTAATACGCAGGTAATCTTTAATCTTTACGCATACTTTATTTTAATTTGTAGTGCTTTATCATCTCGTAAAAGATTGAAATTGTTTGTAATTTGCAAGACAGTAACTCAGTTTATAGCACCGCACGTAGCCGTATATTTTCTATACTTGAAATCTATAATCACGTCTTTAGTTTTTAGTCTGCAGAGGAGTGTTTCTCCCCTCTCGACTCGATACTCGACTTGCATCTTGTACAGGATAGAGCAAGGCACAAGGCACATTTAATGGGAAACCATAATTATAAGGCAATCCAAAGTAATTGTGACGTGAAAAGGTAATAAGGACAAATTATGACTAGGAGAATATCTGTATTCCTCATTTTCACTCTTCTATGGTTTCATAATCTCATTTTCTCCTGCTTTCCCCTCTTGTGCTCTGTTCTCTGTCCTATGTACAAGGGATAAACAAGTTATAACTTTCTTTAATGCATCCAAAAGGTGTAGCATGAAGCAGGATGATGAGCACTTAAGAATGGTGTTTGCTATTTATTTTGTAGGTTGTAGTTTGTAGCCAAACTTTCAAAACTGTAATATTTATCTAATGGTGACTCTTGAATCTTGACGAATAATGTCAGCATTAAATGTATAAACATTAAACATTGGACACAGATTCGTTCTCGTTAAGTTTAAGCATCAAGGCATAAAGGTTTCAAGCGATGGTGCTAATCGGTCGTTATCGATTAGTTTGTGGCCTGTTATTATTCAAAATTCAAAATAGACCCAATATTCTCATTCTTTGCTCCTTATCCTTAATCCTCTGGGATTCTCTTGCTACTAATACTGTAATCTGTACCAGAGCTAGAGACTAGAGAAAAGTGTACAAATCCTACCCTGCATTTACTTAGTGGATTGTTCAGAGCCTGAACACTGAATTTCTACATTTTGAAATTCAAAGTAAAACCCAGGAAAATATCGGAAATTCATTGGGGTTTAAACTGTGGTGCTCTGAATTGTAAATTGTGTATTGTGTATTCGATTTGAGATATTGTAGCGTATTGTTTTATCAGCAATCTGTACAGAATTCTTCTGTTGTATAATATCACAAACAGATATATAATATATAGGTTTTATACAAGGATAAAAAATCTGAGACAGAGGGTAAAGTTTTCTGTTTTGTGGCTCTGGGGTTTTATTTATTTTTATCAGATTTATGGTAGTGCAAAAAGAACAAAAGGAGTCGTAAAAACCTTTATGGGTTCAGAGTAAAGTTATTTTATTTTCCTTGTATCTTGTTGCTATATATTTACTTTCTCTTTCATTTCCATGCTTCTTTTCCTTTCAAACAGGCTGGTTGGCTTTCTTGGAATAATTACACATTGCTAATACCAAATACCATTTCGCCTGGTACTCGACTGGGTTACTGTTAACTGTTAAGTATATCTTTTACCCCTGTGTATTCTGCACTGGGAGTTGCTAGTTGCTACTACTTTCCATTCAGACATTATCTCTTCCGTACATTTTAGTTTCACACCATCAGTACCCTTAACCATATATAGAGTTTAGAGTCTTTTTTCGCAGTTTCTCCTTTTTCTCATTCCTCACTTTCCCCGATTCCGATTGAATCCTGTTTTTTGACTCGTGTTAGGAATTTTCAAAGTAGGACAATGTACACAATATGGGGTAAATATAATAAGTAATTCCTTTGTGGGAAAATCTAATAAGTTTGGCTATAGTTCCAACTTCTGTTATGAGAACATCTCAAGAAAAATCAAAACAAATGAGACATATACTAGAAAGCATACATATTATATATTATACCCTTTGACATTGTATATTATAATATGTTATGAATTATGAACATTCATTTTTAGACCGTTTTCTACTTTTGTGTACGATTAATGAATATATCCGTAATGTACATATGCAAGCGCACACTGTTCACTTGTGAATGTGAAAGTCAAAATACCTCTTCTGCACTTTGTAATGCAAATTCGGCCCTTGATTTTATTAATTTTTCCTGAACTTTATAGAGATTCCCTAAGAGATAATGATATCACAGCGTATTTTTTACAAACACAAAACACAACAAAAGCCGGAGACAGCACAAATCAGTAGTTACTGAATAATTTAGGCACAGAATATCAACCTACACAATAACGTACTTGTAGAGGCTTTAATCATCCAAACTCCAAACAATTATAATATTATTATGTATACAGGCTCAGAGGTATCGGTATCAACAAATCAATCTTACACATAAAATTCTATATGGAGATGTGAGACACGTGCAATGTGCATTGTGTATATTTAATAACTGGTGATACGGAGAGTGAGACAATTTTCATACTTTGACACGGAAACTATAAAGACATGCCGTTGGTGTTATATTATAGAGTATTTCATTCTACATTACTACAATATACCTATAAATAAATACTTTGTGTGGTGCTCTATAGCATACAAAATAGGATGACATGATATCGCTAGAAGTGAGAATAACTTAATGAGTATGTGCTGCAAGCACGTATAATTAATAACTATACACTACATAATAATAGTTGTAAGATTAAAAAATCAAGTTTACCAGACCTAAAATACTCATTTGTATATTATGTATATAAAAAATAAACCTGTGCTGAGATTGGAATTGATGCTAAAAATTATACGAACATTATTATTATGTGTATAAAACACATATTATATACATGATGTACTTGAATAAAGAATGGTTGATCTCAGTAAGATTGAATTACACTTTTAACAAATAAGTATGTATGATACATAATAAATTATACATAAAATATTATAGGTTATACAATGACATAAAATAATAAAATGTAAACAATATAATTTAAGCCCAAGTGATATTTAAGCCAATTTATTATATAGATACAATTAAACATATATATGATGCACATGAACTACAAAATATGTAAAGCTTTACATTGTTATTATTATTGTCATTATTAATACTCATTACATTAACAATATGGAGTTACTCTTAAACGGTTACTGTTTTTATAATGAAACTTATTGACATGTCGATAAAAATACAGATAAAAATGTACCACTGCTGGACGGGGAAAAAAGGTTTTAGGATTAGTGATTCGTCAACAAGTTTTGCATGCATGTTACTCGTGAATGATGAAGAAAAAGATGTGTGTGTTTCACTTGTGTTTGTGTTGAACAGACAGACAGAGAGTATGATATTGCATTTAACCTGCTGATCTTGAAGATTGATTGAGATTAACTCATAATATATTGTATTGTTACCCGAATCCCGATGAAAAATAGTTAATTGCTATAAAATTATGATATTATATGCAATTAAGAAATTACTGTACATAATACATAATCTATGCATATATAATACAAAAGTATATATAATCTACTAATATATTAGAAGTACATCCTGTATAAGTATATATACCATCACAAAATTTCCTTCACAAACCTATATATATACTTCACTGTAGGTTTTACATAAATCTTATACCTATTATACATAAGTCAATAAGCATACATGCGTATGTATTATGTATATACATAGGCATAAATATATATATATATTGTTAATTATTATAAGCAATTACACATGCATTTCACAAATTATAAATCAAATTAAAAATTACGATTATATATATACACCTAAAAACAAGAAAAATCCAGATACTCGCGTGTTAACAGAGAATAATCAAGTTTTGCTAGTCCGTGGTAGGCCATGGACCATTTTAATTGAGACACTTGGACATCATCATTGATATACGTTCCGACAAAAAATGAACATATATAATGGAATGCAGTTTGTTGTTTTACATAAAAGTTGTGTGTGGAAAGTGACTGCAGAAAACCCCTAACGAGTGAGAAAGCAGGTGAAAGTTAAAATTTTAAATAAAAACAGCAATATGGTATAATTTTAGTGCCAAATTTTTTTCCATACGCCCAACATTGATGATGATTGTGTGTAGCGTGTACACATTTTTATCATGAGATCCTATATTATTATTATAGCTTTTACCCAATCTGTTTTTTTATGATTGCAAAAGTTTCTAAATCAAGTGACAATATAATGTACGACAATTTTCAGTAAGTACTTTGAAAATGGATTATAAGGATATTTGATGAGGATACCAACATTAAAATATTATTAAAACCTTGATACAGATGTGAAAATGTTAGATAAGAACCGAGAACAAAATGTACTGTAATTAATAATGGAATGGATAAAAAAAATGATTTTTTAAAAAGTTAATTATGTTATGGGTGTTATAAAAAGGGATATACTAAAAGGGGATGCGAGTTTTTTATATAAATATTATTGTGTCTTTGTTATAGCAAAATTAAGAATGAATTTTTGATTTTTTGGACCATTTTTGACTTAACAGTAAAATGATATATGTGTTGTTCCACAAGAAAAATGGGCCAAAGGAACTTTATAATTTATGCGCTGCAATCGCAGAAAAAATAGA
>JAQGBH010004380.1:0-16987 GCA_034698265.1 Sminthurinus aureus | reverse complement strand
TGTCTCCATCCACCATCGGGCTCTTGGAGGGAGTATTGTCCCTTGACATTGTTTCCGTCTCTTGTCTACAAATTCAAAGACAAAGACAAATGTAATAAATTCCAATGCAAATACAAATGAGAGTAAAAATTTACTAGAAGATTGGATTGGAATTGTTCTCGCTTACCTCACTGGCGCTCTTGACATCTCCAGTATGATGGTCATTGACTCCATAAGCGTACTTGTATTTTGGGTGGGCCTAAAAGAAATCAATTTCGATTAGTTGGATAAATTTCATTGAAAATTAAAAGAATTCATGAGTTTTTGCTGTTGGATCTTGAACTTCTTTTTAAACTTCAAACTTACGTGATAATCTTGATGTCCCCATCCTTGTTGTTGATGTCCCCATCCTTGTTGTTGATGACCCCAACCGTGCCCGTGTCCACCATGCCCACCATGACCATGTTCGTGACCATGTCCATGTGAATCCTGATGCACATTATTGTATGAAGTGGCTCCATGTCCAGCAAGAGATGTGGAGACCGCCAACAAAACGAACAACTGAAAATATATCAAGATTTACTGACGATTAGAACACTTTGCTTTTTTCACTTGTAAAACCGCAATGAATGTTTTTTAATCGGTCACTTTTCACAAAAAATTGTTTATATTCTATCGAAATTCACAAACACTGCAAAGTCAAACACTTTGTTTATTGTATTTATCTTGTAGACAGAAGTTGTAAAGAAATTCACTAGACTTACCAATCCAATTGACAATTGTCCCACCATTTTAACTATTTTGTGTATTTACTTTCAAAATTTCAATTCGGCAAACTGAATTGTTTTCAGTAGATGAGAAGACTCAACTGAGAACTGATGTCTCTCAACAAATTAGCCTCAGCTTTTATAGTGAAATTTCCAGAGTATTCGTACAGAAAACTCAATGCAACCTTTAGACTTGAGACTTGAATTTTAAGTCATAATATCCCTCTACTTGTTACTTTTTTCATGGTTCATCTCCGACACCCCAAACAAACATGAAAACTTAAGACAGACACATATAATATATTATTGTAAATAAATTATAAAGTATGTATTACAAGCATTTCCTCTCTTCCCGTTCCTGCTTATTGCATAAACGCTATAAAAACCATGTAGCATGTAGTACATGTGTGTGTGTGTGGTATGTGGAATACAAAATGCAGACTTTGTACTTCAATTAGCAATCCAAGGAAATTATGAAAGTTTTCAAATCTCAAATATTCATCTACCATGTCATTTTATCTTTTATGTCTCAAAACTGCAGTTTGCAATTTGCAATCCAACACCTCAAATTTGAAGTAGTTGTAAGTTGTAAAATTAATACCTTTTTCTATCATTCCAAAATATATATAGCGTGTACTAACGTCTTCTGTATATGAAATGACAGTTGAAAGGCACACGCATGTAAAATTAAAAAAATTCATCCTGTGAGATAAATTACTAATAATAATTATTGCTATATCGTATATTATAAGTACACACATGTATATATGCATCTTTGGTTCCTTTTGTGTTTTCATTTACTTGAAACTTTTCTGTTCTCTATCCGCATTCAGAATTCTATATAGTTATTCGTTATTAGTCTGATTATCTCACACCTTTTTCTCGTAATAAGTGCAGTCAGTAATCAGCGTGCTACGCACATTACACACTACACACAATTCTTGATACAGACAAATGCAGAATCCGCACATCTATAGATGTGTATACACTATACACATGAAAGATTCCAAATTAAAAAATATTAATTGAAAGTTTGTGTTTATGTGTTCACGGTCTAAGGTCTAAAGTCGAGCTTGTTTAGTGTTCAGTGCTCATTGTACCGTATTTATAATATGGTTTGTCTACATTCTTTATTGTCTACATACACAGTACATAAAATAATAAAATACAGTTGGAAGTTTATAAAAAGTTAAAGATTATAGTACAGTTTACAAGGTTTTGTGCTTTGTTCTTTGTACCTGTAAGCATATATGTGCGCAATAAAATTCTATGATTGTATAAACTACAATCTTTTTGTACTTATAAAATGCAAAATACACACAGGCTTTTTGTATCAATTTTACCTACTAATAGCTACCAAAATAAAGTAAAAACACATACACACGTGTATTTATATGTAGGTATAGTGTATATTGTATGACATACATAATATTACCCATTACCTACACAATTCCCAAAATCTGCAATCACCTACACAATTCCCAAAATCTGACATACATGTTTTAATTAGGAACATTTCCATTTCGCACTCACTCTTTTAACTAATAGGGTACTAATTGATAGCTGATAATAATAGTAATAACTGTTGCTGTTGTTGTAGTAGGTAGTTGTAAAACAAGGAGTGATACTGATTTTCGTTTCTAATTGGATTCGTGGTCAATCTGCGTGATACCAGTGTTTAATCTGATTTTGTCATCGATTCGTATGTATAGTATGTACCATTTGCACATACAATGTACACATTTATTAATTTGTATTGTAGTCTGTAATAATACTGACCGCTGATTTGTGATGAAATGTATACATACAAATTTCGTATACGTTTACTTACATAATACATCACGGGTACTCTGTAATGGCTATAGGCTATAGGTATATGTTTATGGTAGAAATCGAACACAGCGTACAGAGCACTGAAAAGAGTATAAATTCTACAGTGTATAAAATATAGAATATGAAATAATTCCTGATTCCTGGTTGTATAAAAATAGAAAATATAGGACGTAAAGGAGTGGTACAATAAAAAATAATAAAAAAACAAAGTTTCATAATAATTTTTTGTACACTGATTATTCGCAATGTGTACCGATACAGCGGAAATTAAAGACAAATTAATTTTATGATTAAAAATTAAAATAGATCAGTGTAAATAGTAAACATATTATGTACATATATTATGATACATGAATAAAAATATTTATGGGGATTGAGAACAAAAATGAAATATATGTGTCTCAATCCACAATCCACACAACCTCAACACAAAATATCTTTATCATGCTTTTAGTTTCAAAACTAAAGAAAAAGATGGATCAAAGTAGATACCGGGGCATTCGGCATCAAATGTAATATACAGTTAGTTTCGAGAAAAGTTGTCCAATGTTCAACGTCACATAGAAAACATGAGACAAAATAGAAATTCAATCATGCATACTTTCATTTGTCCAACTTCCGTCCGCACCTCTCCTTGTTTTAGCCTAGTTCAATCATTTTGCACTTTGTCTTACTATTTACCATCAATCATCAGTAATTCAGTAGGTAAAAGGTAAAAGTATGCATTGAAAACGCATCCATATCATGCTTTTAAGACTTGAGGCCATAAAATAGTCATAATTTTCATAAATGCTTAGATGTATTATGCTAAAATATTATGGAATCAATAGACAATAGACTAAATAAAAGCAGCAGATATCTTTATTTTAAAAATGGTTATCTGGTTATTTAATCAGTTTTGTTAAAATTAATGCAGGATCTGGAGGTCACATCATTAATTTCACTGCAGAACGCCATTGAACATCACAAACTCGATGCTACTCAATTTAGCGCTTAATAACATTCTGGATTTGAAATGAATTTTGAATATTTCGGATTTCGGGATTTTGGGATTTTAATTTCAGAGTTAATTTTTAATTTGAAACTTGAGCATTTGAGTTCATATAATATCCATAATTATAAACAGTTCTGTTGGATCACAGCAAGAAAAATTAAGCAAAAGGCATTTGAATGCTTCTAAATATTGACTTTTTTAGATACCCTTTTGTGTTTGTGTTGGAAGAAAAAAGAAAAAAAGGGACAAAAAATAGAATCTCTTTTTTGTGACAATTTTCTGAGGTAAGAATGTTCTTTTTTTTATATATAAATTAGTAGTAAACATCATTACTTTTTATTTATTTTTTACCCCCAAATATGAACGGAATGTATCAAATAGTCGTTCGGTTGTACTGTGGGTTGTATTTATGTATTTACATTTTACATTTTACATAGCTAAAAGGTTTTTGTCCTATTTTTGCTTTGTCATTCTGATAACAGAGTTCCAAAAATAGACGTTAATTATATTAACGGTTAATATTCTAGCTTAAGCTTCATATGCTACACAATACACAATAATATCATAAGTCATAAGCTTTCATTTCTTTCTTTCTTTCTTTTTTGTAGTCGGTTGTGTCTTGTGCCTTGGATTTTTGCTACTTGATACAGGACTGAGGATTTTCTTTGTTAAATACTAAATACTACAAACAAGTGACACCAAAATAACAAAAATTGACAAAATGGCTTATGCCAATAGTTATCCAGTAAGTTTATAGTTTTATGTGTTATGTGTTATGTACCTTGTTGGTATCAAAAACTATTATTTTTGAAACAAAATATAACTAATCACTAGATATGACAGAATTTTAAGAAATAATAATAATTGATTATCTCACTAGCATAGTTTTGTTTTTTGTATATCAACTATACATTGCTCACCCATTGTCAATATTTTTTAGACTAGCAGAACTCGGGGGAAATGGTGGATACCAAAAACTGAAGAACAAAAGAGATTGTTTGAGTCGGCAAAACAAGATGTTATCTGCTTCTTGACAATTAATATGAAAGAGGGGATAAAAGCAAAATTTGCATATTCTAGAATGATGGTAATATCATTAATTATTATTATAGTTATGAATTCTAATCATGTAGTGTATAAAAAATACCTTTGAAATAAAATCATTGTAATATCATTGTATTTATTTAGTGACTCGTACACAACATATTATTATACTGAATTTGGTTAAACTAATTTGTTTGAAGAACATAACATTATGCAATATTTTTAGGACCAAATGGACACTCAAATCGATTATAGGAAAATTGGTTTCAATAGCTTTTCAGAGTTCCTTTATCATATTGATGATATTTTGTGTGTAAAATCGGGACCAGATGGACAAGAATATATATTTGTAAGAGTGTATAGGTTTTAGATAATATTGAGATAATAATGTTGAATACTATTTTTACTTTTTATTATCACCGTTACCTATATAATATCCTATATAATATGTGCTTAATAGTTTAATCTTTTTAATCATTTGTCTTTGTATCATATGACACAGCTCAGAAATTCCGCTACAGGGAATCAAGACATATCTCATATAACTGGTTATTTATTATTCATATGTCTATATTTTATTCAACATTTTTTGTTACTATTCATTATTCGGTATAATATGGGCTTGATTGTAATTATAATTTTTTTTACTATTGCTTTCTTTATTTGTAGCGTTAGTAAAGGGTCAATCGGCATCGAGTAAAGGTCGAGGTCTCAAAGTAAAACAAAGCAATTCAAGATTTATTCCAGTAAGTTCAATCTATTTCATAATAATAAATATTACGCTTTTTATTTTTATGGAAATATTTCAAAATGAGAAGCAATGATAGATTATTATGATTTATGATGACAATATTTTGCGATTCATTTCATGTTAGTTTTGGTTATTTTATTTTATTTTATTTTATTTTTGTATTAATTACTACTCATTATTAATTTTTTTTTCGACCATGCTGATTATTTACAGACTGAGAGGTTGCTTCAAATAAATTGTGAAAGAGGAGTTGGTCCGGCTAGTTCTTCTGCTGCTTCTTCCACTTCATCATTGCAAAGTCGACCGCCTCCTTCATTTAGACCAAAACCAAGATTTTCCGGACGACAATCACAACGATCATTTGGTTCGAGTCGGGTTCACACATTGAGGTCTATAAACTCTATCCCTGCTTTGAAACCTGTCAATGCGGCTGCTGTTTCACTTGTCAGTTCTAGACCAGCAACAATTCCTTCAAGGGGCAATGTCCCAACACTGAAACCACTACAGCAACAAAACCAAACTAGATCTGTTGTGATGAGTAATAGACCTACAATGAGAGTACTTACAACTCAACCACGCTCTTCTTCTTCTTTTTCATCACAGCCATCAACTAGACCAAAATTACTACCACTTTCGGAACTTAGGAATTTAAATCCAAATACTTCCCTGCAATCAAATATTCAACGCAATCGAGAAGAACAAGAAAATACAAGAGGTGTAATTCGATCAAATCTTTCTTCAGTTCCTCAGCTCAAGCCGCTTGGTCAAAGTTTGAATAACATCCCTAACAACAGTCCTTCCGTTCATTCTAATAAAGAAGAAAATGGATCTGGTAAGTATTTCCATTATTACATCAATATACCTTTTAAGTCTTTGAAAAACTATTTAAGTATAAAAAAAAAAATATTCGTGTAAATTTGAAATTACAAGTTCTAGCGTTTTTTTTTTGGAACTACATAAAAATTGTATCATTTTTAATTTTTTTTTTTTTATTACAGACACAAAAATGGAGGAAGATGTGAATGACGCATATAGTGGAGATGAAGAAGATGCCATTGAAGACAGTGGAGATGAATTTGAGGACTTTGAATTCAGTAATGAAAGTCAAAATGAAAATTTGTCCATCAAAGAAAGAGGAGATGAATGTGATGGAGATCTTAGAGTAGGAATCCGAGTCCCTTCTTCTACTCCAAGTCAAAATTTTACTGCTATTACACAATATGGCAAGGAAGTATTAGGAAGGAAAGAAAAAACTTCTTCTTCTACCGCCAATGGTGAAGAGGATGATGGTGAACGCCTGTCGTCATTCAAATTCACTAGTTTCCAAAAAGAACTGGAAGCAACATCAAGGAAAAGTATTCAGAGTTCTTCATTTAATAAGAAGAAGATTTCTAAAAGGTTAAAAGTGTCCCAAATGTCTTTAGCAAGTAATTCTTCATTCAAAGGCGTTTTATTGGGAGCAGATGCCCATGGTTATCTATTTGTGAAAAGAACAGATATGGCTGTTGTTGAAGTGAGTGTATTTATTTTTCTAAAATGACTATCTTTTTAAATTACATTATTATGTAGTACAATGTACAACAATAATAATAATCATTGTTTACTGTTATTGCTTTTTTTTGTGTTTTGTATATGTTGTATATTAATTTTCTCATTTTAAACCCTATAGACTTTTTTATACATATATATATATATTCTATATTCTATAGTTAAAGGCCAAATTAAACTTTATTCTTTATTGCTATTTTAGAACAGCTTCAACATTTTCCATAATCAGAGACAAGCATTGTACTCCAATCCAAAAATACAGGAGGAAATGAGGATGGATCCAAATGTGATTGAGAATGGAGTGTATGTTGTCGCTTTCGTAAATGGATCATTCATTAGAGGAAAAGTACAGGAAAAGTGTACCCCACATGACATTTGTATTGTTTTTGACATTGATAACTGTGAATATCATTTTGTCTGTAAAAAGGATGTTTATCATATAAATGATGAGTTCACCATGCGGCATCCGCAGGTAAAATGATTGTAGCAATAACTTTTCCAATTATACTTTTTAGTGCTTTTTTTCTCCATTTTTTATCTTTTAAGTTGTGTGTTTTACACAAAAATGATCATATCAATATTATAATAAAATTAATAATATAAAAACACATTTGAAATTCGAAATCAGGAAATTTCTGCATAGTAGAATTTAACTGATAAAATTTGTTTTTGTTTTTTGTAATAAACCATCTACAATAGGCCATCATGGTTGTATTAAGGAACACGGAAAAATATGTTCTGACTTCAAAATTCGAAGAACTAGTATCCCCAGCATTTGAAAACATTAGTCAAAATATAGTAGTGACTGATGTAACTGCACCTCATCCTCTATTCCGTTGCCCAATAGTTTCCATCAAAATCAACACAGCAGATGGACAAGACTTGTATGAAATTCTGAAAATCTATTCACCTCAACTAGAATCCAACAACACAACAATACTAACTTCTTTGTCACAGGAACAACAAGAAACCCTCCAGGATTTAATAAAACAAGGACATGTGGTATCAACAATATCAATGTAATAGTTGAACTTTTATCTTTTAAAATGAAAACGTGGCAAGGGGTGTGTAATTTTCATTAATTATCATCTCCTTGCCACCATTGCTGTACTCAAATCCATTTAGAAGGAACTTTTTATTAGAGTACAGGCTTCTTTATATAGTTTATATTTTACATTATGAAAAAAAAGAAGAAGAAGAAGAATGATCGTCACAATTATATGCCTCTCCCAAGGCGTATCTGTCGAAATACTCTTTGCGTATTTCACTTTGTTGCTCATAAATGTTTATTTGTTCCATAATAATAATCATGATTACAGTTTACAGTATAGGATATTCTAAATCAAATTACCGGGACCGTGGAACATCATTTTTTATGAGGGGTAAAGAGTCCAACAAATTGGGCTATTTCCTATTTTATCCATGTTGATAGTCAAGTTCTATATTATCGTAGTGTAAAATAAACATTATGATGCTTCCTCCCATCCATTCTTCCGCGGTCCCTGTTCCTGAAATAATAGTTTTTACTTAAGCAAACTAATAATTAGGTGAATAAATAGTTAAATATTTTTCAGGGTCAACTATTCACGACCTTGAGAATTAATTTTATAGTTTGTGATTACAGAATATTGAGGAAGGCGGCGAGACATGTGTGATGTACTCTCGGCTTTCCTCTGTCTAATATTCTAAAAAGAAATGAAATGAAAAATAAGACTTCTTCATTTTTATAATCTTGCCTAGTGGTTTTTATTTACAAGAGCATAAAGATATTTTATGCTTGTTAGTTGTTATAAATTATAAAGGTATTATCGTTATAATATAATCAATCATATTATATAATATTGAATATTGTATATAATACAATTTGTATTGGACTGCAAAAACCAGAAGCCGTTTATCACAGATGAAATGCATGATACTGAAATGCATAAAATACGAAAAAGATGAGAAGGGATTTTTATGTTACGAATCTAATTTAGATGTTGACAACGTGAGATTATTATTACTAGGTTTTTGTAATCAATATATTAAGGAAGATTCTGTTCCACCGTTAATAATCTGTAGTTAAAAATTATTTAAAGTATAATAATATAATATTAGTATAGTAATTATTATAGTACTTAGAAGACAACATGTTCAAAATTCAAAAATTATCATGCTGAATACTCAATAAACTTATACTTTTGTTTCTTTTTTTCTTAATAATTTATACTTCATACGGTTTTTTTATTTGTCATTCTTATAGTTAAATCATTTCGTCAAAGAGTATTATGGTACATTTGAAATAGTTTGTACAAAATTTTATTACAGTAAAAAAAGCACTCATTTATATATCTATTTCATCATTCCTTCGTAATCCACAAACAAATAAATAGGAGAATATAGAAATGGAAGAAAATAAATGAAATCATGAAACTCATTGTTAGAAACAAACGGTATAAAAAATATTATAATACATGCATAAATTTTACAGTTCATCACAGGGTTTCAATTTTCAATCAATGTATTAGTCATAATAATAATATATTATGAAATTACATGCAATACAGTATTTTTAGGCACAAATTCAGTCATTTGAACGAGCCAAGGCATATCTTACATCTTCTAAAGGGACATTCATGGATAATTTAGTTTGAGCATAAAAAAATGGTAGTGTAGTCTCTACTATGACGAGTTTTAAGGCAGCGAGTCTGGTCAGAGCAGCGATAATATTGTCGATTGAAACATTCATTCCTATGATAAATGATAAATATAAACAAGACGTTGAGTAAAAGACGGTTATACATGGAGCAGAAGACAGAAGACAGATCTTTAATCTGTATTTTTAGTATTGTATAAATTCGTTTCAAGCGATAAAAATGTTGAGAAATGTTGAAAAGTATTCAAATTATAGACGAATTTATACAAATAATACCTTCAAAAGCATTTGATTCCAAAATAGAATGTTGAACTGGAGCAAGATTCGTTTCCTCTAAACCTGTACGATTTAATTCTGATGAAATGGAACTTAAAATGGTCTTTTCAAGGGTACTGCAATCTCTGTAATAAGAATCAACAATAATAGTAAGTATCGTTATTATTTATTATCGTTGTGCAATTATTGGTAATATTGCTCTTGAATATTTATTTCACAATTTACAGTTTGAAATTCATTGATTATACTACTACTTTTTGTACAATGTACAACATACCTAATTGTATCAATCTTAGGAGATGAGAATAACTCCTTAAAAGCCTCGTCAACTGCCAGCGTCCCTTTTTTACCACAATCTGAACCACTCTCTAGAATCTCCAGAGTTCTTTTAGCAATTTCAAGGGCTCGTCGTGCATCTCCTAAAATGAAATAAAAGTACCATATAAGTACACATTATAAACTTGAATTTATTAGATGATAAAACAGTAGTAGAGTACTGATAAGTATTACTATTTTAATTGTATAACAAAATATAACATTTTACAAATATCATGCTCTACTTTTACCATTTTCCCCACTATTATGTTTTATGTTCTATATTTTACTATACAATATGAATTATTATAAATTTTAATATCTTACCGGAAATTGCAGCAACTTTCCTCGATAAAAGTGTCAATGAATCTCCACCAAGTCCGGATACAGTCGTCGTATTTTGCAACAGAGACTTTTCTACTATTTCTCGTAGTTGAGCATGATCATATGGAGGAAATACGACACGAGTAAATCCCTGAATAAAAAATAGATGCATGTATATTATTATATGAAACATGATGTGTAGCATATAAATCTTGTAATTTTTACTCTCCAAATATAAAATATCCTGTACAGGTTATCCTAGTTAAATATTATTTTCATGACAAACAATAAACAAAATGCAATAAAATTATTACTTTTATATTTTATATGCATTACCATTCTTGAAGCGTTTCGATTGACCAGAGCGGACTCGGGTAAATTCATGGTGTTGAAAATGGCAATGAATGTAAACTTGGCTGTTGGATTTGTTGTCCATTCCAAAAGGCGATATAATACTGACTGACTTTTATCCATCAATTGATCCAACTATATATAAATATAAATCATGAGTTCTATTAGATTTCTATTATGCTTTTATTGTTGGACATCAATGAGAAACAGGATAAAGAATATCAATAAAACAAAATAATAGTTACAAACTTCTTATACCTCGTCAACAACAAGAACAGTAGATAGAATATCTTTGGTTTCAAAATATCCACATAAAGTGGATAATGCTTGTTTTGGAGTCTGTTTTCCAAAACCGAGACCCTTGCCCATTTTCTTCCATAATTTATCTGGTCTTTGTCCCAGTGTTAGCCCATTTATATAAAGATACTAGAAGTAACAATATGTATTAGGTAAGGTTCAATGTAAGTCATATAAATGTAAAAATTAATACCCTCTATACTTTGTATACACTTAAGACTTAAGTACATTGAATTCAAGTTCATTCTTCAATTCATCAACGGCAGCCTGAACTACGACTGTTTTTCCTGTCCCTGGTACACCGCTTACATACATACATCTGCAATCAACGTTTAAAGAAACATATGCATTTTGATTTAAGATTTAAGATGCCTGAAATTACTAATGACAAAAATTATGTTTATATTTTATAATTTATAATATTACCTGCTGGTCTGATTGACTATTGTATCATGGATAAAAACAGTTATTTCTCCAAGTTGTTTATCACGACAATATACATTTCTTTTTTGTGTAGTTTTGGAACTTTTAGGGTCTTTGGTTGAAACTCTTGATACGCCAACCATGATGTCAACTTTAGTTAAACAACAATTAAATTAACAATAAAATTAACGATATTATGACAGACAAAGAGTTCCACAATCCACATGTGTGACACACGAGAACCCGCTGAAAAATTTCCCACACATGAATTTGTATTGAGATAACAGATAGCCTTGATGTCTTATGATGTGCTCTTTCGATTCAAATCGAAAAAACCGATTTTTTAACATTTTTTGAACAATTTTAATAAATTTTAATTAAATCGTTATTGTTGTTAACATTTTTTAATTTCAGTGTCGTCAAGTTTGCAGATTAGAGGATATTTAACAGAGTTTTGAGTCGTTGTGATCAACACCCTGAGTAAGTTGACTGTCAAGTTGTAATAATTAATGTTGTGTGTTGTTGTTTTTTTTTTCTAAAACATGCATTTCAAAATATTTTACTTATTTATTATTTACGTGCATATATTAGTATGTATTATTTGTTTATAAATATAATTATATAATTTTTCACTGTGTATGTACAAAAATACAAAATACTCATGAACATTGAACATGATTAATGATATAATAATGAAAAAGTTAACAATTTTAGGCCGCTTTTTATTATTCTTTTTTTGGCTTTTCTATAGGAATGCGGAATTTCAGGGGTCCGATTAGAAGATATCCAGGAAGTTTGACGGATTCGAGCGATGATGATGACAACGATTATGACGTGAGTATCTTTAATATATCTATAAAATGCACATGATAAACGACAAATCATTATTATTACGTGTGTAGTGTGTATCAACTCATGTACGTAAGTATATTATGTGTAATGTGTACATTTGATTGTAGGTGTATTTACAACCAGACTTTGGTTTTGACCAAGACGATTCAGATGCTGAAAATGGGAATGAAGCCGACAGATTTGCATTTAATTTAGTATTTAATGCTGAAAATGGTAATATAAGTTCTTCTGAAGGTGATTTTATTAGTTATTTGTATTTTCTTTTTTATAAAAAATCATGTTAGGCTATTCTCAATCATGATTCTTATAGTGTAGGATAAGTTTATCTTTTTGTAATAATTCCTATAATATATGATATGCAAATATGTATATGTTTATGTACCTGTTACAGAAGACGAGGAGGAAGAAGAAGAAGAGGAAGAAGAGGATGATGCTTTAATTGATGATGATGAAATTATCGAGATTGATACAGAGGATTTTGAAGATTTGAATGATATCATAGGTGGTAATAATAATCGAAGTGAAGTCATTAATACGGATCAACCCCGTAGTCCTAATTCAAGCCTTCCTCGACTATCTCAATCACAAATGGAGAATAGTGGTGAAAATCCTGAGCGTGATAGTAGTAGTAGTAATCAAGTTGATGGTGATAATGTCAATGAAGATGAAGATGCTATTGATGATGTTCCAACTCCTCCACAACCTTCTAGCCCAGTTCCAGAGTTACATGAAGATGTGAATGATGGGGATGAGGAGGATGATGATGGAGAAGTGGCATGTTTTTCTAATAATGGTGATGATGGGAATTGTGTGAGTGGAAATGATCATGATGATGATAATGATTATTGTGGCAGTGCAAGGTTTAGTGAGAGTCCTGTAGAGGATACTCCATCTTCTTCACCTGATCATTATAGTGATCAAAATGATGATGATAATAATTTGATGGATAATAATAGTTATAAAGACAATATTAATAGTGCTAATAATAAAATGGACTGCACTACTCTACCTCCTACTGCTACTTCGAGTGAAGTTCAAACTGAAAAAGATAAAGATTCAGATTCTTCAGCTACTTCCTCTACTTCTAGTAAATATAGAACAATAATTCATCAATTTATAAATGATCTTTTACTTGCTAAAACTGGAGATAATGTCTCACAAGAAAATCATCCCAGTGCCGCAACAACAACAATAGCCACAAGTACAAGCACAGATACTTCTAGTAGTAGTCCATCATCATTAACAGCAGAAACTAAATCGGAAACAACAACAACAGTTCCAATGGAGTGTAATACTAATATTAAAATGGATAGTACTGATATTCCTACTACTACTACTATAAGTGAGCCCCAAATTGAAAAAGATTCAAATTCTTCATCCAATCCACCTAATTCTAGTAAATTAAGAACTATAATTCATCAATATATTGGTGAACTAGTACTACGAGCTAACCCTGAACTCCAACAACAAGAACAAGGTGATAGTAGTGATGAAGAGGAAAATAATTTAAATTATCCAGAAATTGAAACTTTAAGACATAGTCCAAATCCTAATCATGATGATAATGGTCATTCACCACCACAAGAAAATTCTCCAAATACAACAGAAACAACAACAAGTACTGTTCCTGCTACTACTACTACTACTACTACATCATCATCAACAACAGCAGCAACAGACACATCAACGGAAACAATAACAACAACAGCAGTTGAAATGAATACAAATAATCATATTGATACAACAATAGGGGAAAGAAATAATACAACACCACCACCTTCATCCACACTTCATTGTGATTATTCAGACAGTTCTGCTGAAAATACACCAAAAAAAGATAATGGGAGTACCAAGTATGAGGATTCCCTTCATGAAGATCAAGTTGAAGAGGAAGAGGAAATGGAAGAACAATTCTGTAATCCAATGGAAGATTTGAATAGTCATTCAGATGGTGATGGAGATGATAGGAATGAAGAAGCACTTAGAGGTGATAGGATAGGAAATACAACATATTCGGAGCGACATGTATTGAAAATTTTAATGAATTGGGTGTCAGCTTTACCAAAATTTCAAAATACTCCGAGAGAGGAAAATAGTGTTGAAGGTGATGGTGGTGTTGACCCAGTTGATAGTCCTTTAAGTTCTGACATGGGGGAATCAATGGAATTACTTTGGGATATGTCTTCGGAGGCGGATGTGATGCATTATTTAATTGATAAAAATATTTTGGGACTTATCATAGATAATTTAGATTCTGTAAATTGTCCCACAAGGCTAAAAGAAATTGCATTAGGTATCCTAGCAAACATCTTATCCTGCTCAAGTATTTTAGAATCATTTCCTGAGAAAGATGAGGATTTAAATATAGTTGAACGAGTAGTTGCTGAAGGAATAAATTCAAGCAAGACAAGTGTTCTTACTCAGAGTTTTGCTGTCCTTCGCAGAGTTATTTGTTATATTCGTAATGCAAAACCGGTCTCAAAATGGATGAAACTTTTTCTTTCTGAGGATTTCATTCAAGCTACTAATTTCCTTTTATCCAGTTCAACAAATGGTAATAAACATTACATAAAACTAAATAGTCTGAATTCTATTTTAAAAAATCTATATAGTGATAAGTGATAATATATTATGTTTTATGTTTTGTTATATTCCCTATGAGACTATTTTTAACTATTTCATGTTGTTTTATTATATCAAAACTATTACAGTTCTCCTCCTGGGTGATGTTATAATCTTCATGTTCACACTCTTAGAAATTTTAAGCCCACCGAATGAATCTGAAGAAGATGAAAATCATGGAGATCAATCTATAACTTCAGAAGAAACATCAGATAATTATGATACAGTGATGACAAAGAATTTTGAACCCATCACACGTAGCGATTTTGTTCCATCTATTTCAGAAGGACTGATAGAAATGCTCAAAAAAGTGTCTAACCAGGGTGTAAAAATGGGGAAAATTCCTTCACCTGCTGGAAAACTCCCAGAGTGTCATACCACTGGCAATGGACCAGATGAAAATATTCATGATGACCTGATAATTCCTAGGGGGCATGTACAACAAGGACTTCTCAATGGCCTGGCGTCTCTCTGTTATCTGAACAAATTTAAGGCTGGACAAGTAATTTTAAGTAAGTATAAATCAAAAATAAATAAAAAAGAACACCTTACTATAGAACAATTTTCATGATAATTTGTAATTGAAAACTCTCAAGTTCAATACTGTTTCTTTTTGTTACGCTTTTACAATATTAACAACTAAAATTCACAATGCATTTTACATTTATATTCTTTTCCATATGTGATAAAGGTCAACATAGTTCACGTTTGATGGACGTTCTCTTGGGACTTTTTGGAAAATTTCAGTTTATTACAGAAATTGTGGATGGAAATGAGACTCTCGATTACTTTGCTATTGCTGTAGATCTTCTCTCCTTTATTCATAAACAATTAGATTCTCTCATTCCGTCTGCACTCACAACCCCGTCATACGTTGGAATTTACCTTATAGAACAAGAAGAAAAGGATAAGAAAGAAGGAGGAGATGAATCAAATAAATCACCAAGTCAAACTCCTATATCTCATTATAAAATTATCCTATACAACTATTTTATATCAATGGAAGAAAAATTCTCCGATCAAGTCAAATCAATAATGATTAAAGAAGGAGGTGAAAGATTAAACAAGTTTTTTAAAGATGTTATGAGTATTGCTGAAAAAATGCAAGGTCAAAGTGTGTAAGAGAGACATATAAATAGAGAGAAAAACCGTGCCAGTAAAAATAGTTTATTTCATAGGTAGCGTCGTGATCTTTATAATTTATAGTGTATTATGTACTTTGCGTAGATTGTACATTGTACATACTATTTTTCAAAGCCTTTGTGCATTATGTATGTATACTAATAATTATTGTTATTATTATAAATCAAAAGTAATAATTTTAAATTTGAAATATAAACAGAAGAAAGGAAATATGATAAGATTCGAGGAATATGTCATGTAGTAAAATATATAAAATAATATGAGAAAAGCTTTTCTCTTGTATCATGTTAAAACTAAAAACTAAATAGAGATGAAAAGGTTAGATTTTTGCAGACGCGTGTAAAAATTACTACTACAATAATAGTATTCTATATTGTTGTTTCCTGTTTGAAAGTAAGCATCTTTTTATCTTTATCCGCTTTAAAAAGCACCCAAAATAGGATTGCACTGTATTGGGATTTGACAAGAAAACATAATATATCTGTTATCTGTTCCGTTGTAATTATACTACACGTTTCGTATATGAAACTATTTTAAGTTTTAATCATAATAATATTATAGTGTTTTCTTTTGTTGTATCTTTTAAACTGTATAAAATAATATTTATAATTCAGGACTCGTGTCCATGTTTTATGTTTTTTTTTGTGGTATATAATGCTGTGACTGTTTTGTTATTGTTTGTTCCTAGATTTTGTTGGTGTTCTATGTATTTTAAAAAAAATGTAACAGAATAATATCACACTACATATCCACCACTCTTATAAAATCCGTATCCGAAGGCGAGGGGGTCCGAGTCACGCTAGCTTTAATGGCCACTGCTCTGGCTAAGA
>JAQGBH010004379.1:0-16990 GCA_034698265.1 Sminthurinus aureus | reverse complement strand
TAAGCCATCGGATACGAATTTTATAAAACCTTACATTTTGCCCGTCATATGACGGGCGGTTTTTACTTGTTTGTTATGAATTATGAATAGGAATCATCTGCTCAACCTTGTATTATAATCTTGTTCGAGGTTCAAGGGTAGAAAATAATCAAGGGACAAGTAATTACATAATGTGGCGTAAAATTAGGACAATGGACTAAACATGAAGGCTCAAGATGAAAAAAATTCTCAAAAATGTCACGCGTTTTAAAAAATCAAATCCAACTTGTTAGTTGTAGGTTGTAGGTTTACGTACAAAAGAAATATTGGTTTCGTTTTATTTTTGATTTTTGATGTTGACTGTTGACAATTTTTTCTCTTCTCCGTTTTAGTTACAAAAAACCTGTATTTTTCTAAAATGTCAAAGAAATTAGAGACTTTAGGACGGATAAATCTGATCTGATTCAACATTTTGCTCTCATTTTTTGCATTCAGTCTTTATACATATCAAAACCAAAACTCAGATTGAAATGAATTTTCTAACGTCTCTATTATAGAAACCAGCAAAAACTTGAGGACAAGAGACAAGAGTTTGAAATATGAAAAGGTTTTGTCCCCTACGCTGACATTGGCTTTGAAATTCGAAACTGTACAGATGAATAAATGAAATTGAGCAAAATTTTCTTTTATGATTTTCATACGTATCAATATTCAGATTCAGATTCATTTTTTATTTGTGGCGCATTTAATATGGATGATTGTATTGTATTGTATATTGTGTATTGTGTATTGTGTACCAATTTTTTGCTAACTCATTGGTTGTGAATTGCGGCTCTTAAAGTCTGCATTCTCTCAGTTCTGCTTTTATATTTTAGATACTTTTTACTTTGTACTTTGTGCTTTGGGTTTGATTTTGATTTTGAATTCGATTCCTTTTATTCTGAATGTCCTGTGATTTTAGTATTAAACAGTGAACAGTGAACAGTGCGACAGTTTATTTTCAATAGAAATGGCAAAAGTCAACTCAAGTCAAGTCAGGAGCAGAAATGGGAAATGGAAAAAGACTCAAAGAGAGAATATGAGTTAAAAATATCCAGTATCCATGTGTAGATAATTCTATGTAGATATGATATGCTATGACATGTTATGTTTTTATATTATGTTTAGAATTTAGAAGTAGGCAAGAGTCAAGACTCAAGACTCAAAAGTGAGAGTGAGAATGGGAGGGAGAAAGAAGAAAGAAGAAAGATTTGCCGGTGAGAGCGGAGCCGACGGTCGACCGTCAGTGTGTGAACGTGATTTTTCCGTCCACTTGACTCTATTTTTTCTCCTTTTCTGTCTAGATTTGCTTCTTTTGCTTATTTTCCCTCTCATGTATACATCATACATCACATAGTGTACAGTGTACAGTGTACACACTACACACGTGTTTTTCTTTCACCCTTTGTAGTCTCGATCTTGGATCTTGGTTGCTGGCTTTACTGTTGGTTCTCTCTCTGGCTCTTCTACATTTTCAGCTTTGTTCGGCTCAACTTAGCTCAGCTCAGCTCAGCTCAGTTCAGTTTAGTTTAGTTCAACTCAGACTTGAGTTGAACTGAGCTGAGTTGATTCTTCGTGGGTAGTTGAAGGGAAAATGGAAAGGAGAAAGCAAAGAAGAAAAACTAAGTAAGTGAAAAAAACGGAAATAAGGTTTGTTGTGAATGTGAAGGCTTCGCTCTTGATTCCTGCTTCTTGGTTCTTGGTTCAGCTGGATTTTTGATACAAAACTCACCGCAGCATTTCTTTATGTATCATGTACAAATATTATACATTTTCATGTAGACTCTAGATTCTAGATTCGAGACGTTAGAAAGTGTAGCTCGTGCTACCTTTTTGTAGATATGCTTGCATCATCCAATCAATACACAATATACACAATAAATATAAATTTATAAATGTAACATGGAATACTGTACTGTGTACAGACTACACACGGAAACGCATAGAGTATAGGGTGTAGACTGTAAAGTGTAGAGTAAAAGTACTTTGATTTTTTATCGCAAAAAGGAAACATGTCGATCTGTACAGGGGCATTTATACCGCACATAATATACACTTGGATATTGTATCATGATAATGCTGGATTGTCATTACTTTATAGTATTATAAGTGTGTTATGTGCAATTCTCAATTCTCAATGCTCAATTCTCAATGCTCAATGCTCAATGTTCAATGTTGAGCGTTTTACTAAAGGTGAGTCGATGTATTCCGGATTATAGGGGAAATATTACACGCATTATCCAAAATCACATTTATATTTAATATGTACAATGCACATTGTAGAATATTTACTTATTATTTGAAGGCAAAAGTCTGCAAACTCAAAATTTAGAGGCGTAGAAAGAGAACGAGAGAGAGAGAATTTGCAGCTCGCACCCGTAACTCGTAGTCAGTTTACCTACGCATTGAACACTAAACACGCTACACATTGTACAGCGTGTCTAGTATCTAGTATCTAGTATCTATACAATCCCAATTACTGATATATCAAATCAAATCCTTTTGCACACCTAGAACTCTAAGTGTGGTGAAGTGCTATCCAGCTAGGAATTTTCTATGTAGCTCTGTAACATGTAACCTGTAACTCGTAACCTCTGAACCACCCCCTTCGAAGATATGTATAAGCATAAATATTTCTTGAACTCTAGTTGAACAATAGATATAGATTTAATCTGACTTTTGATTTCCCTTTAACTTTCATATGTAACTCAGCTTTTTTTACTTGACTCTAACAACAAATCAATGCTTAATTCTGATATTCCAAAGTCGATAGTAAGAATAATAATTATTATTATAAAAATTTTAAGAAATTCCTCTACAACAACTTGATTGTTTCAAGAATTTCAAGGGGTGGTGTAAAAAGAGATGCAAACTGGAAATCCGTGTAGAGTGTAGATCGTAGAGTGTAGAGACATTGCAAATTGTACATTGTACATTGTAAGCTAAATTATAAATATCTACAGATGCACGCTTTAAAGTATTATGATGGAAGTTTAGAGTTTAGACTTTAGAATTTAGAGTTTAGAAGGAATCTGAAATGTAAAATGTAAAATCTAGCGTCAGTACATATTCATATTCGTACGATTAGGGTAATACTTGAAATTGTGGATGAGATAAAGTGAAATGTGCTTCCGTGGCTCTTCTCTTCGGGAAATGAACTTATCTCAAGTCTCAAGTCTCAAGTTCTTAAGAAAGTAAATGAGAAAGGCGCATCAGCATCAGCATGAGCGTCAAAAATTAAGTGAGAAAGAGTCAGAGTATTATCTGTTCGTACCATGAAGTTCCGAATGAAGTTGCAACAGGGTAAAAGTGTTAACGCTAGGGAAAATGTTTTAATTGAAAAATGAAAGGTTTTGACAGTTTATCTTTTATCCCTATCTTTTCTTATGAATATGAATATGAAAAGGATGACGATGATGATGAGAATGAGAATATAAATGTGTTTTTTCTATGTGGTGGTTCTGCTCAGAATGTGCTCAGTGTGTCTACCTACTTTTAAAGAACTTGGATTTTCTCCTTTTCCTCCTTACCTTCTCTACAGCTCTGTTACCCGTTTCAAGGTTGCTTTCCTAAACACTAACCACCACTTAATCAATGTGCTACGTTCAAAGAAAATACACTATTTTTATGAATGAATGCCCCTCAAATAATTGTAAAAATTAAAAATATAAATATTACTGTTTTTTAACTCATATTCATTCTTTAGCAATTTGATTCTCCTTTTGGTTTACTGTTTTCTACTGGTGACTGGAAAAAATGTGTAAAATATCAAGTTTTTATGATTTATGATTGATTCGTTGGTCCTCTTTTCCAGAAAATGACACCAACTGTCTGCATAATCTATAATATTTTTTTGAGGCTTTAGTTGTTGGATATACAATACAAATTATACAATTTAAAGTATGCATATGCAGTTTGAGCTTAGTTAAGTTTTGAATTTTGAATTTGGGGTTTAAGAGTTTCAGAGTTGGTTGGAGAAGGTTTTAGTTGGCAGGAGGTAGTATGTAGTATGTAGTATCTAGAAGCAATACATAATGAAAGGAAATAGGAGGTGAAATTGAAAAATTTGAATAAATGACATTTGAGTTTGGGTTGAATGTTGAATGATGCGCCTATCTGTGGAGAACAGGGCTACTCATGCATAGTAATGAGGATGAGGATGAGATAAAAACCCCCATTTTTCTTCCATTCCTCCTTCCTGCATCTTACACCCATATCCATAACCACACTGTACACTGTATATTGTACTTTATACATACGCGTTTCCCACAGATTCTAGATTCTAGATTCCAGATTTCAGATTTCAGATATTACAGATACTACGGATATAACATATTATACTAACATACCCCAGTCTCCAACATATTTGACGGTTGATATTCTTATTTTAAATTCTAATAGTTTAATAGTCTCTCGTATCTCGGCAATAAGCTCTGTCTCTCTCTCTCTACTTTTCTCTTTGCTCTTGTCTCTTTTCGCCTTGTTCCTATCTAAACTCTTCACTACCGTGTCATTTTTCCTGACTTCCTTTTCCATTTTCCACTTTATATTTTACATCTTGCACTCTAGTTCTAGTTTTAGCTGTAGCGGAAAAGTTGAAATGCTTTCACAGCATTTATTATCTACACATCTTCACATCACACATAATAATTCTTTAGATAGTTGTACTTGCTTTTTCAAAACATTGTAAATTGTAAATTGTACAAGGTACATTTTACAGGAAAGTATACCAATATATTTTGTCCATAATATTTTTCATCTTTTAGCATCTTCTTGTTTCATGTCTCAGGTCTCAGGTTTCCCTTCAGTTTAGTTGAGTTCAGTCTGAGTCCTTTTCTCTTTTTTTACAACTAATAGTGCCCTCATTTCTCTAGAATCTAGAATCTAGAATCTAGAAAGATACGAGACGAGTCATCTCAACTTTAGTTTAGTTTAAATGATATTTTCAACTTCCTGGCTCACTCCTTTCATTTACCTTTGTCTTCCTCTTCGTCTTCTTTTGCTTTTTAATGTATGACATACTTATGCCTTGTGTCTTTTTTTACTCCCAGTAGAAAATACCACAATACAACACTAGACTACTTTTTCCTAGGATTATTATGATGATACAGAAAAAAGTAACAAAAGTCAAGGAAGAGAGCTTGAGGAAAACTACAAAATACAAGCTACCAAAAAATGTTTGGAAAAGGTGTGACTGGAGTCTGGAGTCTAGAGTCTGGAGTCTGGAGACTGGAGACTGGAGCAAAAGAAGAAACGACGGATGTCAAGAAAGGGAAATGTGTGTAATATACTTGCCACTGTCATCCTCATCATCTCACCTAGAGAAAACTATAAAGAGAAGAGGAAAACTTGCTCATGAAGAATCACAGAAAGAGGAAAGGAGGAATATAAAATGTGCATGCGGAAAGTGAAAAGTGGATGCTTGATGCTTGGTGCTTGTGTAATATCACCCACTTACCTCCTCTTCCTCTTATCATTTACAGGTAAGAAAGAAAGAGTGAATGAGTAAGGACATCTCCAAACTTTTTCCATTTTCACTTTTTGGGATGTGACAGAGTATTTCTCTTTTCTACTTTCTACTTCCTAAATATTTTCTGCCGCGTATAAATGTCCAAAGTGGGTGACGTTGAGATGATGATGATGATGATGATAATAATGGTAATGACGAGTGAATAAGTCAAGTCAAGTCATGCTGTGCATAGTGTGGTGTGGTGTGGTATGTTTTCCGCAGAAAAATGACTTTTATGATAAAGTCAAAGAGTTGGAAAAACTTTATGACACCGGAAAAAGTCAATGATTTTTATACAGGTGGCTTTTTTACCTACAAAATGTTCAGTGTACACTAGTGCACAGTGTACAGTGTACATTTCAGTCATCAACTTTATCCGTGTAATGACACCTAAACTACTAAACTAGATGTGAACAGAAAATGAACAACAGCCTTTTAAGTACAGAATACAGAGTACAGAATTTAGTTGCCATGGTAACCACCAGTAAAAATTGTAAAAATTAAATCATCAAAGATCAAAACATATCATATTTTCATGGATCATGCAAGTCCAGCTTGAATTTTGAATCTAGTAAATACCCAGGAATTTAGCACAGCATGTCAAATGTCAGGGGGATTTGGATTTGGATTGGAAAAAGGGTTCCTAGTTCCTAGTTACTACCACGTGTTTGACATTAAGTAGAACATGTGATCAAAGATTAAAGTCGCCCAAATTCACTAGTCACAAGTCAAATCCTAAGACTTATTTTTCATGCTTAGCTTCCCATTTGATATTTTTTCCAAAGTACAGTTCAGATTATATCTAGTATCTAGTATCTAGCCAAATACCTTAGTTTTTATCTCATTTATTATTTACTACTGCCTCACTACGTAGCAGACAACAGTCTACAGTCTACAGTCTAAGCATTTGTCATGAGAACGCCGTACCGTAGCGGCGAAGAACTGGAAGAAAGTAAATAATTTGCTCCAAATTTATCTACTTTTAGTCCTTAGGTAGAATATATAGTGAATCTGACATAAGTGTAAACATCTCTGTCAAAATCTAGAATCTAGAACCTCTACTTAATACTTGCACTCAAAACAAATGCAGGTACATTTTTTTGTAACCGTTTTGATAAACTTTGACTTGAGCTGATATACATTATTGTTATTGTGTATCTGTAGCCATAAAACATGGATTGACAGTAGTAGGTAGTACGCCTATGCATTCAACGTTAAACGAATTTAATCCTATGGTAAAGCGTGGGGACGGCGACGTGTACATTTGAATGGGAGGAAGCATCCTATGTTATAGAGTAGGACGTGTACATTTGATATGGGAGTTGCACTACCTTTCCCTTTTGGATTGGGCATATACATTTGAATGGATGAATGCATCGTATGCTAAAGTATAGGGCTTTGTACCCTAACTTGCGCACTAATCCACAGCTAATCTCTAGAATAAGACGACCTTTTTTCACTCACTTGTTAATGTCAGGCAGCCTGGCAGGATTAGTAAACGTACGGTAACAGTAGGTATGTATAAGCTTCTATTCTAGGAGGGGGTAAGGAGGTAAGTACTATTAAAAGAATGATCTTTCATGTTTTCAGATTCATCTCAAAAAATAAAACAATATGTATTTTTCTCGTACGAGTTTTTTTTTTGCATCTAAGCATGTAACTTAAGCACACGTACGTTCTAAGATTCCCTCAGTTTTGAACTAGCGCTTGACGATGGAGGACTTTTATGTGACAGTCCAAAGTGATGCTTCCTCTTTATTCTTTCCCGAAAACACAACTGCAAATTTTAGAAACAGACTAGCTTCGAGAATTGATCTTGATAATTCTATGTATGAAGTTGCCCTTACGGAATGTTCATACATTTGCTCTGATGTGTTAATCTCTAAGGGAGAGCTAATTGCAACAGCAAAGTATGGAATACCACATCGAGATAAATTACCAGAATCTGATACCTGTTTTATTTATTACAATCTATTACCTATAGGTGTAAATAAACGACTCACTAATGATGGTGTTGAGTCTGATATTATTGCTCCATACAATTTTAAAACAGTGCAAGATATTTTAACCTACCTTACCGAACTCGAAAAAACAAAATTTCAAATCGAGTTTGAATGTGTGTCAATTACGTCCGACGTTAAAAAGGAAACATCAAACATTCAATTACGATACTCTGACAAGATTTTGAACATAATAGGGCACCATGATGGAGTGTATGAAAATTGTGAACAACAAGACCTTGAAACAAAGAAACAAACTTTAACTGCTACAGGTAGTTACGTTAATTTCCCTGTTTGTGCATTTGAAAATGAAGTAACAGCAACTAAAACGGATCTAAATACTAACGTCGATCTTTTGTGTGGTGCAGGAGCAGATATCTATACTTTAGTTAACTATCTTAACACATTTAATTCCACAGAAGTCCAATGGCGTCTCACACCTGAAAAACTAATCGAATTTCGCTATACAAAAGATTTTTATAATCAAACTAGGATAAAGTTCCCCACACATATAGCGTCGAATATGGGGTTCAAAAATGGGAGAGGTATTATAGAGATATTTCAAGACCACGTGACTGAACGTGGATACAATCAACCCTCGTGTAAAACATTTATAGCTAAAGGGGAATTCCTCGGATATGCACGACTCCCAGAAAAGTATTCTCAAAAACAAAAAGTAAAATTTGAGCAATTGAAATCTCCTATTATTGAAAAAGAAATTAAAGGAAAAAAACACATGACAAAAGATTTTTATGCTACCGAGGATATAACATCATTTACCGAATTAATGAATGAAATGAGCAAAATAAACGATTGTGATTGGTGCTTCGAAAACAATAAAATAAAACTTACTCGGATATCTGATTCATCTTTTGAGACGGGGTTTAGTGACCGTATGTTGCGATATACTGGATTTAAAAGTGGACATGAAACTAAACTCGAGGTTTCTCCAATATGCAATAAGATAAGAAAAGGCAAGCATGTTATATTTGAAAATGCTGGGAGAACTAAATTATTTGTATATAGTGATTTAATTTCTAACCAATACGTCGGAGATGCCTTTGCCCCATTATTACGAATGATGCCATATTTATCTAACAGTGGAAAATTATTTACACATTATTTTACGACACCTCAATATTTATCATTAAGAAATTCATCAATTGAATCCATCCACTTGTATATCATGTGTGAAAATGGCGAGGCACCGCCATTCGTCATTGGAACGTTCAGCTGTACACTACATTTAAGACATCGCCGCTACTGAAGTTAAACCAAGAACAAAATGAGTGCCTACCAAGACATGAACTTGTACCATGAATATATTCCACAATCAGGTGGCTACATGAATGCCGACGGGCTGGTTTACTATAGAGCGGGACAAATGAGGCAAAAGGGTTTTGGAATAGGAGGATTTTTTGGAGCGTTAGCAAGACGATTTCTACCATTTGCTAGAGATTACATACTACCACATGCTAAAAATGCATTAAAAAATATTGCTGTCGACGTTTTAGAAAATGGTCGTAATATTAAAGAAACGCTAAAAGAAAATTCGTTGAATGCTTTAAAAGCAGTGGGCAAAGATTGTCTCGGTCAGTTGGGATCTGGTCGGCAAAGGAACAAGAGAAAAGCAAGTCGTTCTCGAGATAGAAATAAATCAGCCAAGAAATCAAAAATTTCCAAACCAAAAAAGACAAATACAAAACGAAAACAAAAAAATTTCAAAAGTTTATTTGATTAAAAATGGCGATACCAAAACTAAACTACTTACGCGAGGAAACGAATTTATTTGACGATCCTGGGTACGACGTATCCATTGTGAAAAACAACATAAGCGAGTACTACTCGCCTGCCCTCTCTGATTCTACGGCTCCACTTACATTTAATGTGCCTGGAACAGATTCTCAATATATCGACCTTTCAAACACACGACTTTACTTACGAGTTCAAGTTGTATCCTCAACGTTCAGTACATTAACTACTGAAGCCTTTGCTCCTGCAAATAATTTTTTACACTCTCTGTTCTCACAATGTACAGTCTTTTTGAATGAGACACAAATTACCCCACCTTCAAATTACTATGCATACAGAGCCTTTATTGAAAGACTTTTCAGCTGTGGAAAAGAATATAACAAATCACAGGCAGTATGTAGTATGTACTATAAAGAGAAAGATCCTAAGAGTACTACCGACAACAGTTACAAAACTAGACATGATATAGCCAAGAAAAGTCAAGTATTTGAACTCTATGGTAGACCACATGCAGACATCTTTGCACAAACACGTTATCTACCACCTGGGATTGACATGAGGGTAACCTTTCAAAGATCTTCACCTGATTTCTGTATACACTCACCCGTAGCTACTGGTGATGGTGCAATTCAATATCACTTCCAAATTAAAATTGTGGAAGCTGTTCTTCAAATTTCAAGACAGACAATTCTACCATCCCTACACATTGATCATCTCAAACAATTGGAGAAAGGACGAGTAGCAACATTCCCTATGCGAAAAGTTGACGTCAAAAGCTATACCATCGGAGTTGGTTCTGTAACGGACATAAATGAAGGTCTGTTTCGTGGTCTGTTACCCGACCGTTTAATTATTGGCCTTGTACCAACAACAAACGTAATTGGTAGCGTCATCACCAACCCATTTGATTTTGGGGATCACGGTCTCTGTTACATTGACGTGTCAGTAAATGGTGAAAATATCGGATGCAGACCGCTGAATGTCGACTTTTCAAAAGATAATCCTCGAGTGCTTCAAGCATATTTCAATGTATTCAAAAATATGGGAATTGCTGACTGTGACACTGGACTCGATTACACACTTGACGATTTTACAACCGGAAAAACTTTATTAGTTTACGATTTGGGACTGTCCTCTGAGATGTTCACCCCAGCTAAATATGGGGTGGTTAAAATAGAACTCAGATTTAAAGAAGCGATCAGTGCACCTTTGACTGTCCTCTGCTACGCTGAATTTCAAGCAAAACTCCTGATTGACAAAAATAAGAACATCTTCTTCAAGGATTACTCACAAAAGGAAAAATGAATACAGACGATGTGTTGAACTACCTTGCTGTGGTATGCAAAAGACGGAATGCTCAATATGATGTTCTACCATGTGACAAACTGAAAGATGTAAATATTCAAAGATATCCTTGCTGCCTTGTTGTAAATAATCAACCGTGTACTCAAGGTGGAGAACATTGGCTGGCATTTTATATAAATGATAAAAGTAGTATGGTGGAGTTTTATGATAGTTTTGGTATGGGGATAAGTTATTATCCAAAAGATTTTAATGACTTTGTAATTCGAATGGATCGTCCTGTTCGAGAAAATATTGTAAAGCTACAAAGCTATGACTCGACCGTATGTGGTCATTATTGTATATATTTTATATGGGAGAGAATTAATGGGTTCTCCCCAAAAGCTGTATATGCTAGATTTGGCAATAATTGTAAAATTAATGATGAAATAGTTAATAATTTTATCAAGACAAAAACATATATTTTACGTAAAAAATGTATATAATGTATGTGTTTATTCATTGAATAAAAAATGATTGTACAGAATAATTTTGATTTGATGTTTGATACATTTTATTTAAATCGTTCCCATCGTATTACACCATGACCCGATTGGGTTTTTTGACGAGTCTTCACGTTCGATTTGGCCTTTTCAGTTAGAAATTCATATATTCCTGATGTAAACGTATCCTTTGGAATTGTCTCCTTTCTAATCTTTGTAAGCAGATCTTCCATCCCAGGTACATTTTTTCGTTTTCTGGGTACAAACTTGAGACGATGAAGCATGGAGTCGATATTTGAATTTGGTATTGCAGTGTCATCAATCGTCACTTGCTTCTCAGCATTCCAACTTATTCCAATTTGTTTAAGGTAGTTTGCAATTTGTGAGCCTCGACCTTCTCGAACCTTCTCATGAAGTACATCTAAGTTTGATTCATTCATACTGTCAGGAGGATCCGCCCACACATCTTCTTCATCATCTTCTAAACTGCCTTCAGTTTTAAGACTTAATTCCGGTTCTTTTGTTTTTTCAATTGGAGAAGACCGTGCAGCTATTTCATCTTGCTTCATTTTCACTAGGAATGGTACATTCTCATCATGCTGTCTTTTACTTTGTAGGTCACGACACATTTCTTCATAAATAATACCCTTCAAGTCATCTGGAATATCTTTGCTGCTTAAGACCTTTTGTTTGTTTTGTAACAGATCTTGCTCATATTCATCTTTCATTTTCATCAGATCGTTGAACATGAGTTCGGGTAGAAGCTTCATACGTTTTGCCATTATGATGATGATGTTAATAGACTTGCAATTATAGATGTTGCAATACTTGCCAAGATTGGTAAAAATCCACCACTCTGAATGAGTCGTTTTTTATTATCAAGTGATACCCGCTTGAAGGCGAGATTATGAAGTTGTTTTTTGTAGGGCCGAAGGCGAGCGACTGTACCTTTACCCACACGTACGTTTCCCTTATAGACATTAAGAGCACATTCACATAATGTTTTTATTTCATCAGGTGTTGCGTATTTAATTGTTGATTTAACTTTTTCAAGTGATCGTGCACGACACTTTTTTAAAAATGCGTGATGCTTAACCAAATGTTTCATCTTCACAGCAGGGAGTCTAGGATTAGAATGGTCGACTTTCCAGAAAAGAGAGAGGTATATACCTGCGTGAACCTTTTAGAATGGTCACTTTCAAATTAGAACTCGAGGATTATGGAGGCTAAAATAAGACGCAAGTACCTGAATTCTAAGCAAAATGGTGCATTTTGTGGATTAAATACTTTTAAACAAAATCTAAAAGAAAACACTTCTACAGAAAAGATTAAAAATATTCTACAAGGAATTCCAGCTTACACCAAAAACTTTCCAGCTCCTAAGAGGTTTAAAAGACGACGAGTAATTATAAATAATATTGATCAGCAATGGGTCATGGATCTCGTAGAAATTGGAAAATATTCAAAACATAATTATGGATACAAATACCTTTTTATGCTTATGGATGGGTTTTCAAAATACGCATGGATTACAGCATTAAGAAATAAATCCAGCCTCACAGTGGCCACAGCATTTAAAAATATTATTACAAAATCCAAAAGAATATGCACATCTCTTCAAAGTGATGAAGGGAACGAGTTTAAGGGAGAATTTAAAAAAATTTTAGAAGAGAAAAAAATTAACTATTTTCATGTTGGGACAGAATTAAAGTGTTGTCTCATTGAAAGATTTAATAGAACGATTATGGAACGAATACAACGCTATATGACTTTTAAAAATTCAAAACAATTTATTTCTGTCATACCTGATATACTCAAGTCCTATAACAATACAGTACATAGATCTACAAAATTTAAACCCTCTGAGGTTTCAGTGGAAAATTATAAACAAGTATGGAATAACTTGTATGGACATGTTGATAATCTGATAAGTCATAAAAAGGCAAAATTTCAAATTGGTGATCGAGTTCTCATTTCAATAACTAAGAATACATTCGAAAAAGGGTACTCGGAAAAGTTTAAGGGTGAGATATTTACAGTGAAAGGGATTAAGTACCTGGAACCCATCACTTACTACCTGGAGGATAAGGATAAAGAACCCATAAAGTACGGATTTTATACTCAGGAATTATCTAAATGTACACATTCCTAATCCACTTACCTTTCTAAAATTTTAAAATAAAACAAAAATTTTTTACAAGAATTAGAAAGTAAACTTTAAGTCTATCCTTTCGAGTATAAAAGAGGTGAAGTTTTCAACCAAAGTATTCATTCTTCCTCAATCACTTGACCAGAACACTCAATAAACTCTAAACAAAGTACGCTCAGTTCCAAAACTCAAATCACTCACTCTATCAATCCATTCACTCAAATAAACTAAAATGGAAGGACAAATTCAATTGAAAACAAGTCGTAAGTACATAAAAATTCTTTTCAAATATTATGGACGTGTAAATTTCAAAAAAATTGTAATACCTCTTCTAACTCTTACATTTGTTGTCTTTGTTTCTTTGTTATATTCAGATTCATGGAGTGAGAGCATTCATGATCTTCTCGTCGACCTTGAGTCTGATGAAAATCTGAAAAAAGAGTTTAGTACAGAATTCGATTCTGAGAGTGCATCAGTTAAAAAATCCTGTGCATCTCTTGATTCTGAAACTCCAAAAAGAGATCCTATTAGTGTCTGGTACAGCCAATTTCAAGGAAACACTTACGTTAACATTAAGAGGAGAGCTTCCTGTCAAAACCCTCCTTCGGGAGAAGCTCAGAAAGACTACAGAATCAACTTCTTTCGAAACCAGATTCCACAAGTTGTACTTCGGTTGATCCGAATGTACCTTTGTTCAGGTGTTGAAGTTGAAAAGAACTTTGGTGATCAACTCCAACTCTGGACTGGTCGTGTTAAAAATCAATCAACAAGAGCTGGTACTCAATCAACAACTCAAAGTTCTAAAGTTGAAAGTGTTGTTACTCCAAAGCTTGTCATCCCCACTACCAAACGTGAAAGAGATGAACCGATGGTTGTGAGCAAAGAGCTCAGTCTTCCAGTTCCAAAACGAATCAAGTTTGAACCAATCTCTGAAGATCAACCTATGACTTCAATCGTTGTTGAGTCTTTTCCAAACCAAGAAATCATAACTCCAACTGTGCTCGAGAGTTTTCCAAGTCAAGTTGTTGTGACTCCGATGCCAGCAGAAGTTGAGCCTATGCAAGTTGATCAACCAGCTCACGTTGATGAGCCTATGGAAACAAATGTTGAAAACTCTCAACCTGAAAAAATCGAGTTCATGCTTGAAGATGGTGAAGAAGCTGATGATGATGATGAAGAACTAACACAATTTGTTCCATCTGTAAAATCAACATCATTAATCGGACCTATTTCATCATTTGATTTCTCTAATCTCTCTCAAGAACTTAACAACTCTTGGAGAATTACTGAAGTTCCTAATCTCTCACCAATTCGCCCCATTCAACCAGTGTTCGGTCTTGCTGTTGCAGTTGGTCAACCAGAAAACGTTGGTGATCAGCCCCTTGAACAATTGAATCAAACTATCAGAGCCATCCCTAAGGCTGTTGAAGAATCAATTATCCTTGAAACTTCTTCTACCCCATCAGCTTAAACATGGATGATTTAAATATTTTAAACATAAATGTAAATAACAAAAATGTTCATTTTACTTATAATGTCTGTAAATATGAATTTGAAAATGATTATGATTTAGTAATGTATAGAAAACCTTACTGGGAATTTTTTGTTCTTGATCGAATAAGATTTAAAGATAGAATTCAATCCTTTGAAATTATTTTTAATCCTTGCTATGTAAAAAGAAAAAATATATAAATAAAAATTTTACTTTGTACATTCAAAATAAAACGTCTAATCCTCTTACCACCTTTCATTCATATAAAATCGGATTACTTTTTTAACTTTCAAAAATTCATATTCTGGATCATACCACCTGCTGTTTTTGAAAGGGTTTACATTCTATTTTAAATTTGAAAAAAATATTTTTAGACTTGTATTTAATTTTTTCTTGTATAAAAGGAGAGGAAAAACTTGGATACTTATTCACTCATCTTTTGACTTTTCAACTGTTCAAATTCTGTCTCTCTTGCACAACTCCAACTTAAAACAAGTCCAACATTTACAATTGTTGAAAAATGACTTCCAAATTTTTTACAAAAAAGTTCTTTGAAGATTGTGTCAACAACAAAACTCACAATCTACACTTTAAATTTCAAAAAAACAAGAAGAATTTTTATTCTCTTGAATTTCTACAAGTTCTCATCAATACTCTACCTTCTGACGATAGCCGTAAGTCATTCATTAAAACTCAATTTTATTCTGTCTTTTGCGTTCTGTGCTTCGTGCTTGAGTGGTGCGCGTGCGTGTGGCGGGCGAGCGTGCGTGCGTGCGTGCGTGCGTGCGGGTGGGGAGGGGAGGGGAGGGGGCGCGGGCGTGCTCCTTTCCTCTCCTTTCCCTCTGTCTTCCCCCTCCTTCGTCCTTCTCCTCCCGGCGAGCGGGAGGCGAGTTGAAGAGAGGTTGTGTTGATTGACTTGAGCTCTTTGAGCTCAAGTCAATCAACCCGACCTCATGAGACGAGGACAAAAAGCAGACGTCGTTTAACTTTTTCTTTAACTTTTAAATATGTAGGTATTGGTTCTGCTAGTCAGAGATGGCAATTTGAAAGTGGAGCAGTTTTTAAAAATCTAACTGCTCTTGGAGTAATGACTCCTGTAACTTTTGAACAAGTCAGAGAATTGAATCTCCACTACTGTCAAACGTCATATGAACAAATTGTCGGATACAAAGATCTTCATCTTCCAGCTACAACATTTGATGATTGTGTCAAAGTCTTCCGAAACTTGGATATGATTGGAGACAGCTTATCTACAGTGAGCAACTTCCTAGGATGCTCAGAATATGATATCACGGATTGGACTCTACCATGTGGTGATGATGATGATGAATATACATCTGATTGGGTTGATATTCCAGGTCATTATGACAAAATAATTGTGAACCCCCAACATGAGGAATGGTCACCTAGTGACCCACGAAGACCAATCTCTAAATCTTCTCTCATGAATCATGCTGATCTTTTGACTTTTGAAAAATCTTCTGCTGATGAATGTACTCAAGTCCTAACTCCGACAAGATCTGACTCAGCCTCTGCACCTAAGCGACTCTTCAAGCAAACTACCTTATGTCAATACAACACTGTATACAAAAGACATTGTGATATGAAGGGTGTTTGTTCATCAAATGGTGGTGTGTGCTGTCTATCTACACTTGACAATGATGAAATCCCCAAGAGCAATCGTGGGAGGAAGCGAAAGGGTGAAGTCGCCCAAATCGACAAGATGAAGAAAACTCGTCTTGAAAAGAAAAAGCTCTTTGACATTGAAAACAAATCAAACTATATCAAATTGAAATGTGAAAATGATGAGCATCAAGGAAAGAAATGTTGTGCATATGTCATGTTTAATATTAACTTGTTTGTTGAAGAACAAGATAAACAAGAATTGTAATAATCAAATCATATTTTATTTTTTATTCAATATTACAATGTACATTTTTCATTTTTTTATGTAAATAAAACAATTTTTATCTGGAAAAACATCACTCCTAAATCTCATTTGATCATCTTGCTTTTGTGAGCTGTCGATAAATATATAACCATGAGGTCGTTGAATACAATGATAAAATGCATCCTCTAGCACTTTATTAGCTTTCCCACAATTCATCTGACGTCCTATGTAGTTGATACTTGTGGTGTCTCGGGGATTCTTGAAAATTATAAGGTACTTGGCATTCAACGTCAATCCACGCATCCCTTTATGAAATAGATTTTGAGTCAGGAATATGATAGATACATTACGATGGTGAGATCCTCGAGTAAATGCATTGAGAACAGCTGGGGAAG
>JAQGBH010004378.1:0-16990 GCA_034698265.1 Sminthurinus aureus | reverse complement strand
CTAGGGAGCCCTGATTAAGATACTAATAAAAATTCTACCTCCTCCCCTTTTCTCCCCACCCACATCATGCATGATTTGTGAGTTTTCTCTCATTTAAAATACATGGCAAACTTTGGTGACCTTGCGCGACCTCTAAACCTAATTTTAATGAACTGAAATTTTCAGAGGTTGTTTTTTACATTAAAAGGAACGATATGAGGGGGTAAGACTTTAACTTTTCAACAATGTTGGTAAAATGGCAGGTTCTAATATTACATATTACACATACTCTCTTCTCGCACTCGTTATATTTTCATTTGAAGTTAGAAGTGTACACTCGACACTCGGAACTATGTAATACTTAATTCACCATGGAGAACGGAAAATGGAGAATAGAGATATTGCCTACAACTTAATCACAAGCCAGGCTAAAATTGAAGCGGATGTTGACTGCCTCAACAACCCAACAACAAGTATGAAGTAGAATCTAGAATATAGAATGTCAATAGTTAACACTGTAATTTGTAATTATGCATCATCAACATCGTCAGCAGCATCAACACTTTTAGTGATGTTTTCTAGGTTCTAGCTTCTAGAATCTAGAACTCTAGAACTTGTAGGTTTTAGTGTATTAGAGGTTGTAGATTGTAGATACTAGATACTAGATACTAGATACATATGCGTGGCCTTGCATTCATGTACTCGTTATACTCTATCATCTATAATTATTCATTATGCTGGAAATTTTCTCATGCGGGATTAAAGGCTAACCATTTTCAAATTGACTACCAAATGCTCGATCTGCAAAGAAAAAATTTGTACAAATACATTATTTATTGGATTTTGTGAATGAAGAAAAGTAAAAATATATTATGCTTTGTGTTTGATATTGATATTTGTTCTTTTGTGTATGGTGAATTTATTTTTTAATATTTACTAGTAATTACCTGGATCGAATACGAATGGATCAAATGGATCATTTTTGGTATTTTTCAAAACTCCAAAATTGTCCGGATAATCAATATTATGACTTTGATGATGGTGATGAGAATGATTGAATTGGATCGGAGTGGACGACGGGGATGTGGGAGAAATGGTCGAGGATCCAGTTTCATGTTGACTTTTCTTCTTTAGACCGAATCTATCGATATTAGTTGAAGAGGGTGATGTGTCCATCATATTTTCTCCAGTTCCAGTTCCAGTACTCTCTGCCATCCCAGATTGACGAGGATAACGACGGATTTGTCTATGAGTTTGCATATTTGCTTGAGGGTGGATCGTTTGACCATTATTATTCCCATTATATGAATTTCGTTTCTCTCGTCTCAAAAAGTCCGTGGATCTGACTTGAATTGGATCTTGCTCATGATGAATATGTTCAAGTTGTGGACTATTCGTCGTTCCACAATTTTCTATCTCAACTTTTGAAACAAATTCCTAGAAAAGAGAAAAAAACATTCAAAGTCACTGAACATGTAACATTTTACTGCGTATCACATCTTATAATGATGGTTGCATAAAATGAAATACATGAAAAAGTACAATCTATCAAGTTGTAAGTACAGAATCTATGTATAGATGTACATTCTACATGTTACAGATTTTCCCATTCCACATCTGTAATTCATGAATGGTCCTCATTCCAAATCTCCATTCAATAGCTTCACATGAATATCAATGTTGTTTCTAGATTCTAGATTCTATTCGAATTGCGATAGTAGACTCATTAGATGCATTCAAAAACCTCTCGCTATTCTCTTTTCGCTATTCACATGTGGCTATATGTGTGTGTATGTGTGTGGTGAGCGTGTTTCTGTATTCTGTAGCCGATATAATTGGTTGGTTGGTTTTGGATGGAACTTTATTTTAAGAATACTCATGTTCCTGTTGATGCTGAATGTCGATTGAATGAAATGTATATCCCTTTTATAATTAAAAGGTATAATTTGTATTGAGCATTGAGCATTGAGGCTTCTTTGGATTAAGGGGTATCAGATATATTATGAACAAGTATACACAGGAAAAAATAATTCCATCCAAACTCCAAACTCCAAACTACATTACTACAAAATTACGGTCTCTTCTCTCGCGTCGTTTTGCTGGTTTTAGTGACTTTTGTGACTCGTAAAGATCTAAAGGTTACATTACACATGCCTGAGCAAAGGTTTAGAGACTACTAAATAATTAAAAATTAAATAACGACGAAATTGCGTGTGCTCAAATGTTTACAATGTTTTGTGTACATGAAAAATTTTTAAATGTAAGCTTTTTCAATGTTCAAGGTTCAAGCCAAATTCAATGTTGAATGTTTCTAATTTCTAGTTTCTAAATATTTCTAGTCAATTTTCAAAGTAAAATTAAAGAAACTCTAGAGAAAAATACTCTTTTCTTTTTGTCCTCCATTTTCTCTTGAACTGGGATGGAAAAAGTATCAATGTACCTTGGAACCTTTGAACCTTTGAATTTTTCTATCAAAATTGTACGAGAGGAAATTAAAAGTTAAAATATTGCAAAAACAAGCTATCAACTTGAACTGCGAAAGTAAAAAGTATAGTGCCAAATTTCAAATTTCGTTCGTTTTTCTTCTCACCTGAAACCTTTTAAATTCCAAAGGATCGTGCGTCTCTGGATATTTGAAGGCGCAGCAATGATAAGGAAACGTCATTGCAGCCTCCTGAAGATTCTGTAAGAAGCAAAAATAACCAAAACATTAGAAAACTTGAAGCACAATTGTAAAAATGTTGTCCGTGATCCAGGATTCAGGACAAAAGTTTTAAAGGTCAAAATTACAATACAAAAATACAAACAGGAGAAAAGTTTACTTATTTGTATCACTACTTGCACACTTTTCCTCATTTTTGTACATTACAGTACTTTTCCGCTTTACATTACAAGAAGAAAAAACCCGTTTTTTGTCATTGAAATCTATGTTTGACATACGCTACCAGAAGGAAAAATCTTAAATTATAGTTTATAAATCATACACAAAATGTATAATGTATGAATTATTGTGATGAGATATTGAATACTGAATCCATTATATATTAAATAACTTGCACGTTGAACGCTCAACGAACAAGGAACAAGGAACAGTAGAGGAAAGGACAAACGGCGACGGAATATCTTGTACATTCTATGCCATGCTGTGCTGTGGAACTAAGGAAAGCAAACAATGTCAATGGTAATGTTAGGAGAAACGCTGGAAAAAGCTTTCACAGTTTTGTTTACTTGTTATATGTACAAATATGTACATTAACCTACCGTTTATTTTTCTCATGTTGTTCTATACGCATTTCTTGAGATTCGAGATTTCAGACCTGAGACATCAGTCAGCGTCAACATGATAGACAAACTGAGTCTGCACATAATGTAAAAATAAATGCTTGTCGACATATATTTGTTGGACGATGCAAAGGGAATAGCGAATCTTATGGTTCATATATGTAGATGCCTATTGCTTATACTTTATGCTTTCTCCTTCTTTAGCCTGCAAACTACAACCTACAATTCTGCTTCTTTCTAATTTCCTTCCTCTTTTAGTGGGCTCTTTGTAGACATGTCCGTATTTGTAAACAACAATTTAGGTTTGTAATTTCAACAGCCTTGTGTGTTTGTGTATGGATGTATGTTGAACAACATAAACATATTTTTACTTTCATTCTCTGCTGTTCATTCCATTCCACCCGAATCCGAATCAACAAGAGGGGAAATCAAAAAAGTAAATTGAAAAAAAAAATCATAAAACTTATAAAACTAAAAATTTGCTTGTTTTTTGTAGGTATGGATTATGGATCTTCTTGTTACTTTTACTTGGTTATTTTATGTTCAATATTAGAGATTGGAGTTATTGGAGATATAAAAATTGATTCACTGATTCCCTGATAGATATTCATTTCAAATGCTACTGAAGCAAATTAATTGAAATATATTTTTTTTGAAGGTGAATCGGAAATAAAATTGGAATGGTAGAATAGTTTACTTTCCACTTTCTAACAAAATGACAAAAGGCAACAGCCAAACTTGTAAGCCTGATTATTGATTATCTTCTTGTTGTGATATGTTGTTTTTGTAAAAACAATAGAAGCTACATCATTTTGAAATACAAAGCACTTACTTCAAAGTAGTAAATTGATGGGATGACTGTAAGAGTGAAGATTTTCTCCAGTCTGAGAATTTCCAGAGATTTTAGTCCATGGGTAGGAAGTTGCGTTATTGCCGTCTCCGATAAATCGCTATAAAGCATTTCCATAAAATAGTTTTATAAACGATAATTATGAATATTTTGAGGATAATGCTCGCAATTAGCAAAATGTAACAAGTATTTATAAGTATTTTGTTGTATACTCACAGTATTCGAAGGCTTTCAATGTTGGCAAAACTATCTGAAATTTTTACCAAAAATAACAATAATGTTCACTTAATATTCATCTAATTATGATACAAAACTTATAAATAATTAAAATTGGTTAAGTTAATACCTTTATGAAGATTGACCAGGTTATTGTTTCCTTTCAGCGTCCTACAATTAAAATAGATACGATTATTAAAAGTATTTATTAGTTAGTTTTTAGAGCTTTGGACGATTGAATTTTTAAACGGATCAAATATCAAATGTCAAAAGGCGTCAATGATTTTTTTTCTATTTCGTAGCATCTAGAATCACTAGAACACAAAAGAAAATAAGCATGTTGTTGTTTTGCCAATCGACGGATAAACTTACAGCCTTGCAATCGTTGCCCCTTTAAATGCAAATGCAGGGATGGAACGAAGGTGATTGTAGTTTAGATTTCTAAAAGAAAAATGAAACATAAAAGAAAGCCATAAATCATTTATTCTTAAAAACAATTCAGCTTCAACAAAAATAAATTTTAACAGTCAAAACAGTCAACAGTCAACTCTTAGGAGACAGCAACAGGCAGGAAAATTCTTTTGTCTTGTTTCGATTATCCGATAAAAAAAGTGTAGCAGAAAGTTTCCACTCGTTTTCATTTTTTATAAGCATAAAGTAGTACAAAATATAAACTGTTGGATGTAGGCATTAGAAAAGGAAATCAAATCATAATTTGATCATTTATACGGTACAGCGCACAAAATTGGTAAAAAAGGGCCTAAAGCAGAGAGGCGTGAATAGGAAATTAGAGCCATGACATCCTAAAGTGGTACCTTTCACCTTTCAACTCTCAATCACCCGTCTCCTCTCTATTCTCGATCCTCTATTTTCTGTTCTCTGTTTTCTATGGAGCGTTTGAATGGTTGAAGTACATAATATTTGAGCATAATACGTAATATTTTATGCATTATAGCAAGAGGAAAATCATGTAGAAGAAAACATGAAAGAAAGTGAAAAGCTTTCCCTTTCTCTTTCTGTTTTGTTTCTACTTTTCTCCTTTACTGGGTTCAAGCGCTTCCTCTTCCTCCATAATATTCTACTACTTGTCTTGGACTTTGAACGTATGAATAAAGGCACTTTTCTCCACTTTTTGTCAAGTTTTGCTTGGTTTGGCTTGGGTTGGGTATTTATATTTATGTGTAGATGTATATTTATTGCAGAACGTAGAAGAAAAAAGAGTCAGGCATTCATTTTCAGTATGTGTACATATCAGCATAAAATATAGTGTATTGTGTTTTGTAAACTGCCTGTTGCCTACTCTTGTTATGAGATTTATTGAAATCCTTTTAAAAATTCCGAGCAACTTGACTCTTTTCTCTCTTCCCATCTCCTTTTTCCGTTTTTCATACACATTTTCTTTGAGATGGGTACTTAAAACAAAAGGGAAAATGTTCAACTCCATTTTCTGGATATTCTGTGGATTCGTGTTTGGTCTATTGTGCATAAACAATACATGCATAATATGTATAATATAATATCATGTGATTGTACAAAATATTTCACTATTGACGATAAAAGTGGGTTTCTTATGATTCCATAATAATGAACGTAGTACGTAGTCTACAGTGTACGTTTTGCCTATTGCTTTACTCTCTACACCCTACACTCGTACACTATTCATCTCTTTTTTAAAAAAGGGCTTTAAAATCACTTGAAAATCTCTCAAAGTTCCTTCAAAAGGAAAATAAAGACTCAACAAAAGTATAGAGAGAAAAGAGGCTCTATTTAGGCAGTTGATAGCACAAAACAGGAAAAGGTTCATAAAATGCACCCATTCGTCCGTATATATTTCATATTTTATAGCAGTTAGTATACAGATAGATTCCCTGTTTGACTTCTAACTTTTACACTCCATTTCTCATTTCTATCTATGTTGTGTTGTGTGTGTTGTATCATATTTCACAAAGTATTCAATAAGAGCTTTTCTTCCTGGCTCTTGGATCTTGGATTGTGTACAAAGTAAAACCTGGAAATTTTGATAAGTATAAATATATATACAAACTACAAACAAAATAAAAAAGAGTTGAGGATTGAGGAGTCAATATGTGCATTTCTTCAAAGAAAAGTATTGGAGAAATTCATCTACTTATTCTACTTGACTTGGTTCTCGTACTAAATTAAATATTGAAATGTAGGTATCCTACTTTTTCCTTTTCCTGTATTTACCATTTCCGTACTTTGAATTTCGTACTTCATGAGTCTCGAGGTAAAAGTTTGCCATTTTTCTAGTTTTCTGCTTCAAGTACTTAGATTTCAAATATTCATATAATATAATAAATACATCGTGGAAAAGTATTTCATTTTACAAGGAATAAGTTTTTGTTCAGTGCAGTGTTTAATATTATAGGGAATACTGTTGAAGATCCGTATTTTATGCAAAGGTCACAACAAAACGAAAAATCAAAAATATTCAAACATCTTTTGACAAATAAAGAAGCATCTGAAAGTACAATTTCTGCCTACTTGAGCGATAACAAGAAAACGCATTTTTTTTGCTTGACCAGCTACATTTTACATTTTATGCAAACACAAAAATATCAATAAGCTTTTTATATGAACTTGAAAAAGGTAAAAAAGGAATATAATACTTACAAATGATCCACTTTCAGATTTTCCACCCAGTTTTGCTCAATTGAGGCTATTTTGTTATTCTCCAAATCCCTGAAAGTACAAAATACAAAATAAAATGTCATTTCATCATTCATCACTCACATGTTGCTCCCAAGTATTTACATAGAAATCAGCAAAGTCAAACCATAAAAACCTAGAATAAAAGCTTGTCATTTTAAAACAAAAAAGGTTCCTGGAAGAAAATTATTCTAATTTTAAATTCCTGGGAAAGGATCGTAGAAAGTTAGAAATCCTATGATTTCACGTTTTGTTGGCCTTTGAATTAAAATTTTAAATTGTATCGAGCACGGAGTATGGTCACATAAACTATAATAATACGTAATATATTATATGTTATTATATCTAACTTTTATCGCTCCAAAGTCATTCAAATATTGCGAATTTATATTACATGTAATATGTAACACGGTTTCAATGATATTTATTGAAGTTGCTCTTTAAAACGGCTCTTTCTTCCAGGACAGGGTCCTTTTATCTCTTTTTTGTAGTTAAATCTGTCCTTGATACTTCAATAGTTCGAAAGGATAATGATTGTAAGATGATTACGATTCGATAGATATTTCACAGTATTGTACAAAGATGTTTTGATTTTGATTTTGCTTTTCATATTGATATTAATATTTTAAGTGAAAATTGATACTTCTGTATCAAAATCCTTCAACTGTGTGTAGTTTTGTTCCTGTGGAGTTCAAACACGTGTTTATTTGTGTGGCTTCGTTTTTGAAAGGTATTCTAGAATCTAGATGATAATAATAGATACTGGAGGGGCGTTGAAAACAGTAATTATTATCACATGGCTCCATCCTCCATACTCCACATAAGGACTTGGTATTGATTCATTTCTTATTCCTCATATGTACACATTGTACATAATAATTTTTCGTCGTTAATCGCTATCATCGTCACCTACAGCGTCATCCTATCTTCTCGAATTTTACTAGGTAAACTACTACAGTTTATAATGTTTTGCAATTTATTAACTAGCGACTAAATAAAACAGGGACTTTCTCCAGATTCCAGATATTCCAGACATTCTGCTACGTACATTTTATATTTTAGTAACCATGGTTATTTATGATATTTACGATATTTTTGTTAGGTACTGAAAATAAAATTTGTGATTTGTGATCTGATGGAAAAATCTATCATAACTTTTCTTACATAATACACTTTAAACTATAAACAAAACATACAAAAATATCTCATTTCTGATACCCGGTAAAATATTGGTTCAACAGGATTCTCTACTTTCAACCTGTGTTGAAGAACATTATCATTTAATGTATCATATCTAATACGTTTGTGCATCTATTTCTATACTTTATACTCTATACTCTGTACTCTATAAATTCTTGGTCTGTTGTGTAAAGAGTCAAGAGTAAAGAGAGATAAAATTAAAACATCGATGTATCTAGTAAAACCTCAGTCTCCAGTCCCTCATGGCTCATGGCAAAACAAATCGATAAAATAAAAAGGTATCTCTAATACAATACAATACGATAGAAAACCCGCATGTGAAGAGAAAGTACAATTCTAATCTCTGAATTCTGGATTCAGAATTACTGGTAAAAGACACATAAAATATGAAACAAATACCTACCATCTACCATCATCCTGTATCTCTTTAACCTTATAACTTTATCCATAGGAATACCATAATCGTATAATGCTTATGAATATTAGACACTTGACAGTGCTTTGAATTTTGAACAAGAGGAAGCTACAACATACAACATATCGTTAACGTAAAGGACAAAACAAAGAGATGTGTATCAAAAGCAAAATGCAGATGATGGTAAAAGTACCTACAAGTCAAATGACGAAATTGAGAATTTGGAAGTTGGAATTTTGAATTTCCAAATTTTCCAAACGGAGGAGTTGCGAAAGCAAGTTATTTATAAATATTGTGTAATAATAAAGAGTATTTTATCAAAGTAGGAGAAACTTACACAGAATCCAAATGCCGTTTGGTATGCAGCTGATTAAACATTGGAGTAACTTGTAGTCCCGTGTGAACTATTTTTCTAAAAGAGATAAAAATAAACGATTATTCAGCATTCAGCAGTCAACATTCAGCAAATTTCCTACATCAGCAGTTTTCTCTGTCTTGTCTTTTGTGTACATTATACACATCAAAAATACCGCTAGATACGTCAAGTCGCTACTCGTTACAAGTTATAATTTCTTATATCTAACATCTACACAAACACAATACACTAATACACATTACAAATATTTTACATCATTTACGTACTTTTATTTTGATACATTCATTCTTTCAAAATCACACGAACTCATACAAAAATCTTAATCACTACCATCTCATGTTTAACGTCTAATGTGTGTACGAAAATCTGAGTAAAACGTATAACCCGAAAAAACCAGAATTCTGTATAATTTGAACTGCTCGTTCTGTATTCTGAACTCACTTTATTTCATTCATCACTACTCAATTACTCATTTTCAAAATTATTTTCATCCCTACACTATTTCCTGTAGAGACGTCTGTCATGTTTTTTATCATGTTTATGCTCTCTAACTCAGATCTCAACTCTCAAGTGTGTCAATCGTCCTCGCATTTGTCGTCTCTAAATTCTAAATAAAATAAGCCAAACCTAAACCTCACTTTTGGTAGGAAGCAAGTTGATTATTTTTTCACACTATTCCTAAGTTAAATTTCTATGTGAGTTTTCTAGATGTTGATTCAAGATTCAAGAAAAGATTAAGATTTACGCTTCCTTTTATCCTCCTCCTTTCATTTACAGTACAGTAGATTCAATTCATAAGTGCACACATCAAACATCACGAGTCAAACGCGAAACGAGATAGACGCTTAAATTATTTTTTCATTCCGTTTTCGGTTCAACTGAATTTGAATCTGAATTTGACTTGAGAATGAGATAAAATGAGGAAGAAGGAAGGAAGTGAGATTGTGATATTGTGGTGTTGTGCTTTGTGTTGTGCTTTGAACTCAAGTCCCTACATCTATCTAAAGGGAGTCACAAGTCACAAATACATTTGAACCACTGAATAGAGAATAGAGAATAGAGAATAGAGAATGGAAAATGGAAATGAAAAATCAACAAAACACATTTTTCATACACATATGAAATATACAAAACTCGCAGATAAATTAAAATTTTTGATTTTGGTTTTGATTTTTCGAGTCAAAAGTATGAATTTTTCTGGTATTATCTAGTATTCAATGTTCAAACACACTTCACAAATTGTGAATCACAAGTTTTCATTTATTTATTTACATCAATCTCGTACCATCGCTTGTACTATTTACTACTGTATTTACTATTACGAATACAGAATGAGAGATTTACTAGGAAAATCATTTTTGTTTGATGCCAAAGACCTCAATCCTCAATGTTTGTATGGATGGATGGAATGAGGAATGAGGAATGAGAGATTTATTTTACCATCTATATGGATATAAATACAAAGGATGAAGTTTTCTCTCATCTGCCGGGTACCAAAGAAAATAAATACTAAAAGCAATGTACACTGTACATTGTACATCGTACATTGTATATGCATAAATGGAAAGTGGAAAGTAAAAGAGGAAAAAATCTACTTGAGGAATTTTTATGCACAATATGTGCTTTTTCTCTTCCAGCCGATGAACTGCAGACTGCTGACGGTTCATACGTTTAATATTGTGAATGTTTTGTACTGTATTCACTGTGGTATGATACCATGTGCACTATGCAATGTACAATGATGAAAATAATGTTGATTTCCATCGTATGTATGAAATTCATACACACATTTTTCTATAGAAAATTGAAACATACTTGTAATTTGACTCTGTATCACATATCACATACTATGTAAAATGCACAATGCACATTGTACAATTTACAAATATCATTTCAGTACACTCACAGTATAAAGTTCCTGAGGCAGAAAAAACGATAAAGTTGACTTAGGAAGTAAAACAAGTGGATATATTTCAGAAACGAATTCAGAATCCAGAAGCAAAGACAAACTACTGTATTGCATTTTAAAGGTACATGAATAATAATAATAATATAGGATTTTTCTCAGAATTCAGAATTTTTTGCATCAGTTATCAGTAGCATTGTGTATTTTATATTTTATATTTTACATTACATAATTGTATAGTTGATCATGATCATAAAACAAGAATCAAGAATCAAATTTTCAAGCCTTACTCAACATTCAACATTAAGCATTCAACATGTAGAAACTTTAACAACTATTGAAAATGCTGTGGAATTTCCATTTATACCATCCAAATACTCGTGCTGTGTGGGAAGTTAAAAGACAGATAAAACGTAAGACTAAAGGGTATTAAAAAGTATGTATCTGTCGAGTTTGGAGTTTGGAGTATGGAGCCGAATGAGAACAAGAAAAGACATATGGCCCATAAACCATAAAACACAAGTCAGTCAACTTGTCAATCTTCTACGTATCGGCATGCCTTCTGACTTCTGACTTTTGTCTTTGTATCATTCTCTAATGCAACATCCATTCACTCACTCACTCTCTCACTCACTCAAAAGAATACAAACCGAAATAGACAAAAATAGAAATAGAAATGGAAATAGACATTGTAAATTGTAAAGGAAAAGGAAAACTTACATGGTTTTCAATTTGGGGAAGAAACCTTTGAAGACTCCGTGAGAAATCTTTGTAAGATTGGGCGCTCCAACCAAGTATCTGTAGAAAGTAGACATGTAAGGAAAAGACAACATATGATACATTGATACTGTGAACTGTATGCCGTACACTGTACACTGTAAAATGGAGATGGTAAACATTCAATCAAAATCAATCCAATAATACTCGTGACTCTCTTTCCCCTTGTTTATTATTGACTCCGGATGCTTCTCTAAAGAAAAGGGAAATGGGTAAAAGTAGATAAGTACATTTATTGCTGCAGAAGGAAGAAAGGAAAGTGTTTCTAGTTTGTAGTTTTTAGTTTATATCGACATGTGTGCTATGTCTACGTCATTGTGATGAACTGTGGATTGTAATAGAAACAGGAGGAACTACAGATAGAAAATCAGGACAATTGACAAGAAATTCCATCAACCATCACAACATCTAATGTAAAATGTATTTATTTATTTCTTCTTTCTTTATTTGTCTTTTACTTTCTTCTTTCAGTATCTACTATACAGATATTTGTTGTTGGTTGTTGGTCGTTGGTATTTTATATAAATACAGTGTAGAGCATTGATTTTTTACTTTGACCTTCCTTGTCGTTTCTCTTTTGTGTCAATTTTGATTGTCTCTTGTTCTTAGTAAAAAATATTGTCCTGTCTGAGATATTTTACTTTTTACTCTTTAGTTGATTGCTGATGGATCTTTATACCTACTTCATTCTGTACTGTATGTTTTTTTGAAACGACGGGAATCAAGAAACAAGATTATTGACAATAGGTTTTGTGGGGTGTGTTTTCTACTTTGTGTTTTCTGCTTTTAGTCTGTACTCTCTTCTCTGTACTTTGTTCTCTGTACTGCACTGAACTTGTTGAGAACTTCTTCTCCTCCTGCGTATTTCTTTGTGTAAACAGTAAACGGTGAACAGGATGATTTAATTATTTATACCTTTTTGGCTTTTGAGAATTGAGAATGGAATGTACGGAATGGAGAAAAAAGAAAGCAGATTGAATAGTATGATAGAGGAAATGCAGAATGCAGTACTAATAAGTAAAGAGTAAGTACTAAAGTAGAAAACGGAAAATGGAACAAAGAGGTAAGAGGTAATCAATTTCACACAGTTTAATAGATCGGTGGACGGTAGAAAACGTGCAAAATGGGTCACGTTTTTACCCCATTTCTACATACACTTTACTGTTTTCTGTCTATTTTCTACAGTTACTTTCAGTCAAGTAAAAAAATAATTTAAAGTTGGTATTTACTCTTTGGTTTCCTTCAACTTTGTATCTGGTTTAACGTTTTACCACAAAGAGTTGCTTCTTTAATTTTTGTAAGTCTGAGTCAAGGTTTGAGCTTTGAGTCGTGAAATAAATGGCTTTTTAAAATGTACTATTATCATACCTCATACCACTTTCCGGTTGACGTGTATAATATACACTGTATATTTACCTACGGTGTGTCTACTTTTATCTTGCATGGTTCAGATTTTTTATCATTAGACGTTTTAGTTGTGACTTTCTTTGTAATTTAAAAAATGTAATAAGAAAGATTTCAGAAAGATGCATATTCTGTGATCTATTTCATTTGTTTGTTTTCACACGATTCAATTTAAAGAGCAAGATTGAAAAAGTACAAGAAGATGTAATTTCAATTATTGCAAAACTTTGATTTTCCTTTCTTGTTTCTACATTCTGATTTTGATCATGTCGTTTAAAATGAGAAAAAACTTCAATTATAACGAAAACTATAGCCAGGGAAATCTCAGGACAGAATTGGGAGCAAAAAGGAAAGTAGTTAAAAAAAAGTTACAGTGATTCAAAGCTTGGAGTGTATATTGTGCACCCTCTTCATTGTACATTGTATCATTTATTGCGTATTATATTATATTTCATATGGCCGCAGAAAAAATAGACTAATGATAAAACTGCTACTTACATTGTATTGAGGTTCAGCATCCCAAGAAACGTGCCATCTTTGATCTCTTGAAAATATGGAAGATCATTAAGTATCCTAAAAAACGTATCATAAAATTTTCAATTATAAATTTTGACTGAATATGCGACAAACAATAAACAGCTGCCGCCATTTCTTTTTTGTCATTAATTTTCATTCATTACTCATCCTTCACGATCAGTCAAGAATTAGCTCTAGAGTAGAAACTTTTACTTTGTAAAACAGGATATTATGTAAATTTTGAATATATTACAAATCAAAAATTACAAACTACAAACATTGAGCTGGAAATTACAGGCAAATAAACAAAATCCTTTGATTTTCAATCATTTTTCTAGTAGACAAGAAACAAACAAAAAGATGGATGCATACGTCCGAAACTTGAAACTTGATAATTAATCATTAGTCATAGAAAAAAGATGATGAATCATTTTTTTAATTTGATTCAATATTCAATCGCGAGTAAAAGTTTCTCATTGGAATTGGAGTTGGTATTAGTTTTTTCATATTTTCTGCAGAATTTGATAAATCGAGGATTGAGAATAAGCGAGAGATAGGAACACAGCTACATAGATAATTGTTTGGACGACACGTAATATATCATATAAATGACAAATGTTCTGGAAAAGTGGTGAAAGTTTCTTACAATTCAAGCAGGTACTTTCCATAAGGACGAATATTTTGGTTGGATAAAGTTGTAAAGTCCGATGTCCGGTTCCCCGAATTTTCCACAGTTCTAAAAACAACCAAAAAAACAATCTGTTAAGACCCACATTTGACATTTGACATTCACGCTTCATACTTCTTACAATTTACAATTTATATGTTACATAAAATGCGGGATTTAACCATAAAGTTGCCAGTTTCATGCTAAATTTCTAAATTCTGCTTGGCCCCCTTAATCGTTAATTAATCAAAAACTGGAGTGCAGTTCAGCTACAAGCTGCACACAACACAGTATAGTTTACGATTTAGCTACAAATCTGTAGAAAATGCATGCTCTATATCCTACATTCTACATTCTACATTCTAGATTGTACGCTGTACGCCTACTGCCTGATTTTGCTTCTTTGAGGGAGAGAAAGACGTCCGACGTCCGACTGACTTACAAAGCTAATTTTCAGATAGTATCTCTCATTTCTAATTTCTGCATCCAGAAAAACACAAAAACAGCAGTCTCACTAGTGGCAAATAATTTGCATAGCTTAGCTATTTGCAAAATTTGTCAAACTGTGCAAACACCAGCAGAAACACTCACAACTCACAGTGTCCCACATTCACATACAAAGTAGAAGAATGCCTTTTCCCTATTCCAAGCATAATCACAAACTAATGAACCAAATTTCTAGTAAAATCAAAATTAACCAATTTTACACTCATTGTTGTAGGCTATCCATCCATGTACGTTGTACATTGTACATATAATATAATATATAATGCATTATAATTGTATGTATGATAAAAATGCATAAGCTACGGGGTTTTTTGTTAAATAACGTTAGAAATTTCTCTCCAATGTTTTACATTTGCACAATGTAGATGCATATGCATAATATAAAATACAGTATACAGTGTGTACAGTGTACAGTATTACTTTTGATTCGTGTGTATATGCACAATATGCGTTTCATGACTTCCATTTCCCATTTACATGCTTCTTACGCTTGAAAACTCTCATCCACTATTAATTATTATAAACTGTAAATTCCTCCCATCCAGAGAGAGAACGGAGGACGGAGAAAGTAGAATGCTGAGTCTCAAGTGTCGAATGTCGAATGTTTTGAGCTTTGAGCTTTGAACTACCAAAAGCAAAAGAGAACAGAGTGTGCAATGTTACGCCTTCTCTGGAACTTTTATGTAATCCAAAATCCAAAGTCATCATGATCATAGTTAATTTTACATCTTCACATGATATGAATTATGTACAATGTACAATGTACAGAACATAGAAAACAGAAAACGTACACTGAAACAGACAGAAAGGAGAAAGGAGCGAGTGACTTTTGAAGACCCTCAAGCGATTTGTCCGTGTGGATTAAGAAAGTAAATTGTTTCGTACTTTCCTCTTCTTTTCAGTTTCTGACTTGTGACTACACATTAGACGTAGAATATAGTTTAAAACAAAGTTTTTGCAATGTTCCATCCTCCTTGCTTGCGTGTCTTGTGTCTTGGAATTTGGTTGTTTCTCTGTCGACTAAAAACTACAAACTACAAACTACGCACTATAGGCTACAGAGCAAAGGTTTTGTGGTAAATAAAATACCAAGGTTGAAAAACACTTGAAGCCATTTCTGCTTCCTACATGTACGTATTTTCTGCAGTGCCGGTGTTTCATGTGATTTAGCCGAAAATTGGATAGAAATCTACAGATAAAATCTACAATCTACTGTCTACACTTTGCATTTGTACAATTTGCACTGACGTAACTGATTCTTTACATCATCAGTGTTTATGTGTGAATGTACAATGTACAAGCTGTAAGCTATAAAAGAGATGCATAGCCACAGTTGTATTTTAAAATTTCCGGATGTTTATTGAGCCTCGATACTCGATTGTAAGTAATTGGATACAAAGTACGCAGTTCCTTTAATTGTAGAGTTGAGACGCACAAGTTCCAAAATTGTGCAAGTACACTTTCTGTAGATTGTAGATTCCTGTCTGAAATGAAAAGTAATTTAGTTCAAAAAATGTCTACTTTGTGTCTAAAGCCTACTAACTAGTATCTAGTCTAGTGGGTACTTGATCTGAGGTATGAGTGCAAATGACGAATGACATCCTAATTCCGTTTTCTAATGAATATTGGATTTTGATTCCAGTCTGACTCCATTTTGTACCACCTTAATTAATTTCTTTAATGTGGTTCAAACTGAAATATTCGTAGATCATGTAACAGGTATAAAATTGACATGGTCTAGTATGAAGCCTACATTCTACAGTCTACAGTTCAGTTTTTAAGTTTCCAGTTTCCAAGTTGACAGTAATTTTTAAGACATGTGGCAGTAGGTCGACCTAGAGACTAAAAAACTAGAGACTGGAGATTGCCCTCTGAAGAGTTGAATTTTCTGACACTTGTTTTTATTACCTTTGGTAACAACTTGGTGCTGGATATTTATTTCAATTTTGAAATGTACAAGTTTTCTCCAAATATAAACCTCTTGATACTTGATACTTGACATATCTTTGCATCACTCGTAACTATCTCTTAATCTACGGCATGATGGATGATGAATAAAAATTACTCTTATTTTATGAAAAAGGTTTAAAAAACTTGATCATCTTTTGGAAACTTTTGCAAATTAAGACACACTTGTCAGTTACGTAGTAATCCAACAACCTTATAAAATCCGTATCCGGTGGCGTCGGTGTCTGAGTCAGGGTCTAGAGAAATGGCCATTACTC
>JAQGBH010004377.1:0-16990 GCA_034698265.1 Sminthurinus aureus | reverse complement strand
TTCCGATGTGTTTCCATGGAATTTCTACCAAAATTCCACCAAAAAATATTGAAAATGTTGAATGGTGGAATTCAGGTACGAAGACACCACATTGACACCGAAAAATCATGTCATTTGATGGGAATTTGGGCCAAAGTGACACCAATATGACACCAAATAATGTCGACACATATTATTTCTAGGGTATACACATATAAAACCATAGTTATAACAAACTCCATATAGTGTTTACATATTTTGCTCATATGATTCTACATACATCTCATGGAGCCTGTTTCTCAGGCCAAGGACGAATTTCTGGTAGAGGAGCTCCATTGTTCCAACACCTTGTGCAACGGGACAGGACCGGTTTCGTCTTGGCGATGCCGGTCCTGCTTCCAGCCTCTGCACAAGGAGAAGAAGTGTGGAAACTGCAAGCTGCCGGCAATGTCCAAATCAAAGTGTCTCTTCTGTGGCTCATTATTCGTGGAGGTTGGATTCAACGAAGTTCCCGAAGGCTTGGTTGAGTCCGAGGAGCAAAAGAAGGAGAAGAAGAAACAGGAGCTGCAGAAGAAACAGGCGGCGATTCAGGAAGAATTGCAGCAGCTCAACTTAGGAGGAGCTGAGGATACGTAAGAGCCCTCACACCTGCAAATAAACCAACGGCCCTTTTAAGGGCCACCACATTTTCCTGAGAGCAAAACCTTACTTCAGTTAAAAAAAACAATGGGACAACTCGAGTAATCGAAATCTTACTCGAGTAACAAACACCAACAGCCCTTTTAAGGGCTGTTGGTGTTACTTTTTCCTAAGAGCAAAAACACATTGGCAATTATACGATGGGGTTCCTCGAGTAACCACAATCTTACTCGACTTAAGAAAACAGATAGGGTAACTCGAGAAACCAAGAAGTTACTCGAGTAATCCCAGTCAATAATAGTGCCGACGTCCAAGCAATCTAAAACGCATAGAGTTACTCGAGTTAGCAAAAAGTTACTCGAGAAACCAAAATCTTAATCGGGGTTACTCGAGTTAAAGAAAATTTACTCGAGTAATCCCAGTAAATACGAGCGCGGACGTCCAAGCAACCTGAAACGCATAAAGTTACTCGAGTTAACAAAAAGTTACTCGAGTTGAAAAATGGCAAAAAATTATTTCCCCCCTGCCCGCCCTCCGGGCCTAACCCCCCCTACCCCCCCAAGAAGGGGAGGAGGGGTGGTAGTGGGGGGTAGGGGTCGTGACTTTAAGATCACTCGACCAGGCCTGGAATCGATCCTTTAGCCTTCATAAGCTCATGCCGAAGCACTAGCACTTAGGCTGCGGAGGTCTTCCAAGCAAAGGGTACTTAAAATCTAGGACTTAAGTGACCTGGTGATTTGAAAAACAAAAAAAATGATGAACAATGATAAAAAACATAGTCCAAAAAATTTGGGAATCGATCCCTCGACCTCTTGGGAAGCGGAGCACTCGACCACTTCAGCACAAAACCAATATGGAAGCGACGTACTTCTAAGTGAGACATGAGTCACGAGCATTCCAGGAAATTTTCTTATGTACAAAATACAATGCAAAATCGCATCTATTGAACTTCTGTGCTGCATAGCTGCGCTCCGTTTCATCAAACGGCAAGCAAACATACATTTACTGCGTATTCGGGATTCGGTATACTTGAAATTCATACTGGTTTATCCCTATTTACATCCCAACATTCAAATATCGTGTTCGGATCTAGATTTTTCTAGAAACAAACCGAATAATACCCGGATTGCGGGTCAAGGGATCATTATTATGAAAAATAAACCTTATATTCGGATTCTCCGTCATCAATTACCCCATATCGTACACAGATCTAGGTTTTATACGGTTTTGTGTGGATTTTCTGCATAAAAAACCGAATAATACCCGGGTTGCGGGTCAAGGGATCATTATTATAAAAAACAACCCTCATATTCGGATTCTCCGTCATCAATTACCCCATATCCTACACAGATCTAGGTTTTATGCGGTTTTATGTGGATTTTCTGCATAAAAACCCGACTAAACCCCGAATTTCGGAGTGTTCCGGGAGTCGTAGAAAAATCAAAAATACATACAGCACTGACGGTAATAATGACAATGCCAATAGAAAAAACCTCATGTGATTTGGTCCATCCGTTTGGCTGGAACCGTGAAAAGAACAGACAGACAGACAGACAGACGGACAGACGGACGGACAGACAACATGATAGAATAAGGGGAGCTCGCTTCGCTCGCTCCCTAAAATTGTTGAAAAAAAATCCAGGCTCTTTGTATGTGTGGCGAGAGGTAGGCTTTGGCATAAATCTCTTAGAACTTTATAAGTATAGATCCTCTTGACTCTTTGCCCACTGTAAATATATAGAATAAACGTCTTCAAGTCAGCAGGCCCCTTCATTCTCTCACTCATCATCAAAGTATACAGCAAACGAAATGTACAAAAATGTACAAATGTTCAAATAATAATATTTCTTCCCATGCTAATTACCAAGTAACTTGCCACATTATATGGCTCGATAGATGTTTCTGATATGGTACGTTCTGCACACAACTTTCTGTTTACATCCTTAGCGTGTTTTCTTCTTGTTTTGCCCGTCGTTTGTTAGCTATGAAGAAGATTGCCAGAAACGCCCATAGGACTTTCTTCCTCAAAGTATATTGCATTTCACTCAAATCATGTCTAAATAAATTCGAGGATCATCATCATTAGAATGTTGCATACTATATGGTACATGTAAAATGTACATTGTACATATTACAGTCCTAGACACTAACTAAAAATCAACTTGATAGCTGAAGTGAAGTGATTAAGTTAATTACAATATTCCAAGAGGGAACAGGTAAAAAGTATACACACTTATGGATATCAGTATATTATATATTATATATACGCCCCAAAAAAACACTTAAAAGACAATTTTATACTGTCGTAACTCGTTTAGTCTAGAGCTTTAACTAACTGGAAGTACAAGTTGATTTTAAAAGTTTGAATTTTTTATTTACACTTCTCATACGTATATATATGCGAGTTTGCAAAATCAAGCAAACAAGTCATTTTTACATGTTTGGTTTTGGTTTTACACATTCCACATAATATGACACTAGAGTATATTATTATACATTTAAACCATAGATAAACTCGACAGTAAAGAAACATTTACTTTTTAACGTTTCTACTTCCAAGAAGCGTCTTCACAGTTGTGTTTCTGGAGGTTAAGCTGCTTGAAAAACTGAACTATAATTTCATAAAAGACAAACTCTGAAGATTGTACAAGTACCCAAAGCAAAAGTCGTGCATTTAGAATTCAAAGTCATGAAATTTGTGCTGTAAAATATTATGTGCATTCTTGTAATTTTAAAGTGACTTCAAACTTGCCTCAGTTTTTAGTCTGTATTCTGTATCCATACTCAATACTTCGTTTTTAAGACTTCATAAAACATAACCTGCAAATTTTATTACAGACCCTTCCTTGCCAAGTAAAATGGACGGTAAAATATATTTACCAACTTAGAATAACAAAATACAACTTAATACTATTATAAAGAGTACGAAAATTGAGCATGTATCTAATATCTAATCTTTAAATCTTAATTTCCATTTCCAATAATAATGATTTAAGATGTAGCTCTATCTTTTACAATCCATGATCCATAATGCACAAAATAACGATTATCATGTTTTGAAGGATTTACATAACAACATCATAATGAAACACTAATCTTTTACGTGTTTTGAGCATATTGCTCGTAATTATTACCTCAGGTACATACTGTGAGACCTCTTCATCAGATATACCTGAGCACCTGAGAGCAGTTAAATATACGGGAACATGAAACTATGACTTTAACTCTGCATGCACAATGTACAATATAAATTGTACATGCACATGCACTGACAAATCGTAATAAAATAGTAACATCATCTTGCACTGTTAAGGGTCATTATTGAGTTAGACCTCCCAAACAGAAAATAAATGACGTGAATAAATGAGACGTGCTTGTCACATTAAAGAACTATGTATATTCGATAAATATGAAGAAATCTATGTACAATGTATACTGATTATACTATCATATATAGTTGAAATAAAATGAAACTAAACCAACTGAGATCAGGAAGAAAATCATGAAGAAGAATAAAACACTCACACAGTTAAACATACATATAATACCATCGAATATATATTTTACATTCAAACTCACATAACAGACAGCCGAGTTACAAGTCTATTTTACGATGTTGTATGGGTTACACGATACATGCACACAGAGGAAACAAGTCAACATTGAGCATCACAGGCTTACACATTGAAGTCAAAGAATAGAATTGATGTGAGAAAAACTACAATGGATCAAGCAGACAAAGCTAGTTGTAAGTTGTAACACACAAATACAACATGGAGAGAAAACTGGTCCGAATGTTGGTGAACACAATAAACAAATACAAAAATCTTCTTTATTTCCCTTACTTTTCCTTTTTACCCTCTCTATTGTTGGGTAAGGAATGAGAACAGTAAATCCTATAGAAGTACACGTAAAACTAAAAATACATGAATGAATATACAAGATACGAGTGTCGAGAGTCGTGGAATGTCGTATTATAAGTCAAAGGTGTAATATGTATCAACATATGTACGAGTGGTAGACAATGATGGCAGTACTACCAATAAAATAGTAAACAAAACAACGTAACATTTTATATTTCGTCTCCTAAGCTCTACAAAAAATACCTAGTTAAAAGTATGCATCTTTTAGCTGTAACGTCGTCTAAGCTTATATTAGATATCACAATCCAATCTGTTCATGAAAATTAGATAATAGTGTATATATACACAGTTTGAGACTACGTTTTAGTAACTTAATTATGCCTCATATATCCATTTGTTATACAGAGAGCTACTCTCTCTCTCTCTGTATTGTAGAGGTCTTTCATTATATTTCTAGGATGAGAAAAGGAATGCCCAGTTGAGTCACGTTCACGTTCCATCAACAAAGTACGATTAGCTGACTGCTGAACGATATAGTTGAATAAAACGGAACAAACTATCAGAATTAAATTAGAATACAAACTAATGGTAACAAGCAACTACGAGCCATCAAGAACCACCTTCAAAAATACTAACACGTAAAATACAAGTAATTATATGCAAGCAGTACTGCTCAAAAAATATCTTAACTTGTACTTACGTCCTTAATTCTCGACTGTGACTCCTTTATATATTTATAATATAAAAACGTTAACACTGTGCTATCACTAAAAACCATGTTAAAATGTAGACTTACTCAAAATTATACTTACACAATGTGTATAGTGTGTAAAGGAGTTGTACATTAGGAGAACTAGAGTAAAATGGTTGAAATTGGGGAATTAAAAACACAGAAACATTGCAGACTGCAAACTATAACGATAAGTGGGTAAAAAAATTCAATACATGACAATTAATGTTTCTTGCTGACGGTGATGAATGCATACTTTTGAAGAGATAAGCAGAACAAGAGTAAAAAAAAGTAGAGTAAATACTGTTTGTGAATCCTATTCTTTTAACTTTGGAATAAGATAAGATTGTTGCTTATTTTACTGCATAATTTACATTGCATTGTTTCCAACATGTTTTTTTTCTTTGAATACACATAAATACCTAAATAAGTTACCATGTACCATGTAGTCATCACATTTATTTTCCAGCCTTATATGTCCAAACCTGATATGATTCTAATCCTATACATCAACTTGAAATGCATGAGACAACAAACACGGAGCAATTCGATATCGAAACAAAGTGTTGAGAGCTCTCTCTCTCTCTCTCTCTCTCTCTCTTTCTCCATGTCCGTTGGACTGTATTTCACTATGGTTTTTACACTTTAGTTTTCTCATTCTTTCCACTTGCTGATGTACATGCTTTTTCTCACATCTCTCATCACATCTTCATTTATTACGCTACTCAATATACTACATATTATGTACATGTATATTTTGTATATGATGATGAGAGCCCAAATAAAATCTTTTGAGAGACCAGAAGCTTTTTTTCGTAAAAGAATGGGATGGGCTACCACGCAATTCTTATAATGACTCAACTCAACACTACTACTTTGTATGTACTCTACATTCTGTACCATAATATATACAATATACACTCTCGGTGTGTAATGTGTAACTATGCTGGTATATAATACACAAAATGATACAATACGATTATGGTATCCAAAAACATAATAGTATTATTTCAAACCATGTCTTCGTCTTTCGTTACATATCAAATTATATTGCCCTGAGTACATCCTGTCATGATGATGTCCAAAAGAAAGAAAATGAAACATTTTAAACTCATCTCTCCAAATTTTTTTCAAACGGATACTTCGTGAACGTCGTCTATTGTCTATATAGATATATACATCGACAAAGGAATACAAATCTCTTTACATAATAATATGAACTACCAGTATTCAAAATATAGAGAAAGGAGAGGCGACTCTCCCTAATGATACTTGTCCGCTTCTATTTCATTCCATTCTTTTTGTCTCATACATTCATTTACATTGTATATTTTATATTCTGTTTACATTTTCACATAGCTAGATCAAGACAAAAAAGAAACACGCAAAAAAAGAACATTTTCTTAATCCCGTATTCAATCTTACTTTTTTCATAATATTAGTAGATTGTACATTTTTATTGTACAGCAGGAATATTCATTTATGTACTTTATAATGTAAACAATTCTCTATATTCAAAAGTTCATGTTCCACTGTACCGTCAGTTTTAACAATGCTCAAATGAACGTTTCCACATGAACACATGAGTCTTCTACCATTTACGTAACCAAAAACCTCAAGAAATGGAGCAAATATATTTTTTGATGAATTAAAATACAAATTGTTAAGCCATAATCGAATGTGTAGTATTCAAATATACAATAGTTAGCATTTATAGTATCGAAAATTCTCATTTCTTCAAATTCAATTTATTTTAACTTTTTATGTAGTGTTGCACAACTGACAGCTTAAACATTGTTCCTGATTCTTCACTAGCAAAGGTACAGAGTCAAAACCGTCAGTATAAGACCGATCAGAATGTTTATGAAATGTACACCATACGATCTAAATTTTGCGTTGTATGTTCACAAATACGTTGTCCTTAAGGTAAAATAACGGGTCAACGTTATATTTGAAGCATGAGCTTGAAGGGCAACTTATTCGAGAAAATTACTTACAACACCAAATTCCGATCAAATAGTGTAGGTTTCATTTAAATCCCGATCGAGCGCTTACTGATGTTCTATTGCCAGACAAAATGCAGAGAGACTCCCCGAAGCTAGATGAGACAGCTGAGAGTAAACTTGTCTATTTCATTTGATTACTTTTATATTCGAGGTTAATCACAGATAAAAGATACAATATATAAGACAAGAGAGCAAACGAATCATATCCACGCCCCATAATTAGATACATCTTTTTTCCTTCCTTTCTTTTTTCTTGAGTCGCATCATTGCATTGTAACCACGAACCATGAATAGGTAATTTCGTCATAAATATGCATTCTGTATAACTCTGTGAGCATAAAAATCATCGGTTATCAAAAAAACGTTTTTTTTTCTATACTTCTTCTCCAATAGCATGCCATGTAATACACTTTGTCGGCAACTAAAAGAACCCTTCATTCAGAACGACGTAAGAACTGGAGAGGAAGGAAGGAGAGAGAGAGCGCGAGAGAGAGATGTATAGAATGAAATAGAGTGAGAGAATGCAAGAGAGGAGTAAGAGAAGAAATTATTATTGAGATGGTGAAAATGACGTGATGAGCAACACGAGAAGCAAAGAAGCGATAAAGAAATAAAATTTCCCGTCATTTATCGTTAGTCTCAAGTCTCAACTCACGAGCCCTCGAGAGAAACCAAAACCAAAAAATGACTCAAACTGAAAACAAGCCAAAAAAATACAAGGTGTATACAACCATATAGTCTACAGTCTACAACTACAAACTATTACTTTTGAATATTATGTAATACCACACTAAATACTAAACCAATATATACTACTGACTAAACTAACAATATCCCTATGTATTATAATAATACGAGTCCACTACTATTACTTAAACAAGCACATACAGAAGGCGCTAGGGAAAAAAATCAAAGTATCTGAAGAGAGGGATTAGGGAAAGAACAGCACCGATTTACAAGAGTACGCGTAGATATATATAAAGGTAGGTATGCATAATCTTAGATCCTTATCTTCTATCTTCTGGTTTATAATATCAAAGAATATGATACACGTACTTATTTCGTACGTGTGTGTATATATGGAAAAATTATCTATACTGACATTAAGTCTCTATTCCAAGCCTCAAATTGTACATCATGTATAAATATTAAATATGAATGAGTACGTTTTGATTCTTGATTGTACATTGTACATCCCATGTACATATATATATCTATATATATTGATATAGGTACTAAATACTAAACAATTTGATAACACAATACAAAAATTCAAAAGCTATACATAGTTAAGTAAGACTTTTTCGTTCATCCTGTTATTACAAAAGTAGTAAGACACTAGACACTATTGTAAGTTTATAATGTAGCCTGTAGGCACGTAATGATTTACAGCAATGGACAATTTGTTTTATCCGTTTCCTTAAAAAAAGGACACTGATATTCACAAGTAAAAGTAAGATATTACATAGTAAAACTTTACATTTTTTTATACGTAATACCCAAAAACGTTTTACAACTTGTACGAATATATATAAGGGAGCCAGATTATAGATAAAATGATAGGGATAGGAAAACCTCAACATGATTGGATTAAAAGAAAAATTACAACCAGAGTCGGATGGTCGTCACATTCATCCACAGTAGTAGTTGTGTATTTTACATCATGGTGTACACATGTACGTAAATAAGTATGATATCTGAAATGAGATGAAGAAGAAGAAGTCCTAAATATATTTTGAGAGCGAGCCGAATTATCAGTCTACAGATGGAATATACACAAGGATGGGCGATGGTCACATGTACACAGAACTATACGATACAAAACGAAGGGATGCGGTTGATGAAGATGAAAGCTCAATAAATCAAAATCTTATTGAGCGAGTCAAATGAAAGAGAAGGAACCTAAGGAGCCGAGTTCAGACGAAGACGAAAGCATTGAGAGCAAATGAAGGGGAATAATCAGTTGCTGCATGCCTGGTTCAATAAGGTTTCTTTTCCTTCATAATGTTAGTTGTAAATCGTAAAATAGTATAATACTTTTAGATTTGAGAATATTCATGGACATATACACTATTTTACCTGATAGTACACCACAACAACAACTATCCTTGTCTAACACCAACTTGTTGAAAATTCAAGTAATAAGTACACATAGACCCTTCAATGTGCTCATGTATATATACAATATACTTACGCAATAAGAGCTCTTACTCACATAAAGACTATTATTATAAAAGCATATATACATACATGCCTATATAATAACTTACTTTTCAATATCATCTGTGTATGTATGTAATATTCCGAAAGATAAAGAAAGTACAATGAAAAATTCAAAGTATCTATCCATAAATATCCACACACACATACATACATACATAAGGATATATAAAAGGTAAGTGCTAAATACATAAATAAGTACCTCAACTATACACACGTATAGATTTATTTAAAAATACACATATTCTTGAAAATTGACGATACACGATAATATGAAACCCTATCAATATGCATCCACATGTTCGCTATTCTGGAAAAAAAGAAAGAGAGATGTACATTCAAACACGGGTACCCCTGAGCTTCAAACCTGATGTTAAAAGTTTGAACAACATATGGTTCGATTGAAATCTTTCGACAGCTCCTAAACCTTCTAAACACGGGTGTACAATAATAAAGGACTGGAATTGAGAACTTCGACATACGTCCTCTAAATAACTATAGCTATCTCATGTCCCTCTCGTTCTCAAGTTTTTCTGGTATGCTATATGTCCACATTCAAGTTTCATCTTTATAATCCTTACTCACTGATAGAAACATACATGTATATATATATATATAATTCTGTTCTTCTATACACTGGAAGATTTCAAAAAACGGATACATGATCATAACGAGGTTTCAAGATTCTCAAATAATTTTTGTTCTTTCAAAAACTATACCCTTAAACTTTCATTCCGATTTTTAACTCTTTAGAAATCGCCAAGGATTTTTTTTTATTAATAATTTGGTCACTTTTAAGAAACTAATAATAATAATAATAATAATATGGATCTAAGGTTATTGGATCCGATTTTAATCCTCAATTGAACTTTGTCACCATTGGGGGATCTCTAAATCTCAATCTCCGTCCACGACTTCCTCATATCCTATGATACATGAAGGAAATGCTTATCTTTCAAACTTCACTAAATACTCCAGTTAATATAAGCTCAATACTATACTTTTGCCCAGTCTTGTTTTTGTATTGTAATGACAACAACTGTACACTCAAAGGAAGTAAGTACACATAGAAAGGTATATAGGGAGTACCTATTTGAGGGGAGAAAAGAAAAATCATTCATTTCTAAAATAAGTTCCCTCTTCTTATTCTTCTTCTTCTTTAAAAATATACCCCCTCGACTCTCAAGACTCAAAACCATTAATTTTATACTTTCTTTTACGCTCAGCACATGTTTCTCGTCTCTTTCGTATTCTTTTCACACAGTACAATGTACAATGTTGTATTGTATGCATTACAGGAGTCATAATAAAAGCATATATCTCCAAATTCGTATAGGTAAGTAAAAACTATAATGGAAGTTCACGTACCAAGATCCTTCATTCATTTTCAGAAAAATGAACTTTATAACATGGATAGAAACTAAGGTACACATAGTATATTATGCTTTAGCTGAAAAACTTTTTCAGAGCAGATACTGATGATCACACAACTATAATATTGTACATCATAATATTCAGGTATACATTGTAAATTAATATTTAATATACATAACAAAAATGTACAAGAATTTAGTTTGAAGCTACTGTCCTCCTGAGATTATATTACAATATATATAGATACATATTATAGAAAATCTGTCGAACCAAACTGATGTCAATCCATAACGGAAATAATATGATATGTAGTCTTGAAATGAAAATGTATCATGTATACATGCATAATATACATACTTACTTCCTTCTTCCTTTTCTATATAATGTGTAACATAATATATTATGTATTACAACGTGGATTCAAAAGGTCTCAACAATTCGTTCAATACACACCTAGTTTAAATATACATATACATATTTTACATGTATCTTCAGAGAGGAGGTGGAGATGATTATGTATAATACACGTACATGTATTTTGGTATTTTAAACGAAATTGACAGAATCTGGCGATGAATACAGACGACATGTGTTCTTTGCTGGTAATGTTCGCTTTTCACTTTTTCTTTTCAAAGTTCTTTTCTTTTCTTGCCACATGCCAACCACTATATATATTATACTATATTGTGTCCGTACTTTTGTACTTTTGTATTGCTACTTACTCCCGTTACTACACTAAAGTTGTGACTAAGAAGAAAAGTCCATGGACAAAATCTATGTAATCCTGCATGTGGTTTACGACAACTGAACACGACAAACACATACACACATATACACACAACTGACAATTGTGCGATACATTCTTTTCTCTCTTTGAGTTTTTTTCTCCGATTTTACTCTGTAGTTTATTATTAGAGCAGATAATTTCGGGGTTCGATTGTTGCTCGGGTTTCGAGACGAGAAATACGACAAGGCTATCGGTCTTCGATACGCAGTCGATTATCCACAATTTGTATTGTAAATAACGTGTGTATATAATAAAATTTTGTCCATTGAAATTTCAATGAAAACAGAATTTTTCAGAAATCTGATTTTTATACAGAAGTAAATGTGACGATAGCCTCTCGAAACTCGAGAAGTTTTTTCGTCTAGCGACCGTGTCAACAAATCCGAAAATTTTTTCGTTTCTAACGAAACACGAAACCGAAATTATATGTTCTATTTATTATGTAGTACATGGATAGTATACAATGGAAAGAGATGTATTCATGGGATAGTATTGAAAAGTGTCTTTCAAACCTTAAACTGACCGCATGTCTTTTCATCTCTCTTCTACGATTTGTCGGCACCACTCTTCAATTTCTTCTTCTTCTTCTTCTACTTCTTCATTTAAAAAGAAACTCTCTTGTTCTTTGTTCACACTCAAGCGAACATTTTTTTTTTGAAGTTTGTGTGTATGTGTGTGTAAAGATGGACCGACCGACAAGAGTTTAGTAAAGATCCGCCGTCGCCAATAAAAGTTTTGCATGACCGCATTCCAAAGTATATATAATATACATGTGTGTAGTAACAATAATTACTTAAGCTCATAAGTCGCTGAGTTGATGATTAATTGTTCAAACTACTATAAGAAACACATGTAAGATGGTATACATAGTGAACCTGTGTACAGAGTTTAGGTATGTACTATATTTTCTTTCATTTAATCACCGGAAGCAAAGGACTACATACATTGTACACATCTTTGTACATATTTACATATGACTATGTATAATGAAGTCTTTAAAATTTGTATGAATACAATACACACTTATACTAGTATAAAATACAAAATATTATGTATTTTCAATATTCACTATTCAACATAGTCATGTTCCATATTAAATGCATAATATACATTACAAATCATATTTGTTTCAATGTTAGATGAATTATTTTAAGAGAAATTTTACTAATAACTATACACATCTTACGACGTTCTCTGACTTATTGTACTTTAATAAAATATAACCATGCATTAACCACCTCTGTACTATCAACTTTTGACTGGCATCTCTATAATGTCTCTATAATGAGTCATACTACCAATATAGATTTAACTATTTCAATATTTGAAATGGTATGATAGTAAATATATACGTAACCTATATATATGTAATACATTTATGTAGAAACATACCTAATGGAGCATTATTTTACATTTACAATCTTTTAACATTCTTATATTGATGTTTTGCATTTTAAAATAAAAATAATAATAATGAAAATGTAATATTTACCTCGTTTGCCATTAATTATTACGACGTTTTCGATATTTTATGATATTTAAACCGTCAACATTCAAGGTATCATTTTACACACGATGTTCCAAATGTCAGATCTATATATTTGACGATAACTGCAGATGATTTAATCCAAAGTGTAATATATTCTGAAAACAATAATTAAATGAATATCCAACATTTAATTATGATGTGTAGGCAAGTAGCTCCGTTTTAAAATATTTTGGTAGCATAGAAGTACTGGATTTCTCAAAATTTGATTTGATTTTGACAGATATAACTGTATCTTACCAAATTCACAAGTTAGAAATGTTATATTAAAACTCTACGATAATATATTATTATATTCACAGATACACACTGATTCACAATTCACAACTCACAACACAAACACTGGATATTGATATTAATTAATTACACTCAAAATAATTGTAGAAAATACAAATTCACAGGGTCTCTCTCTCGCTTAAAAATATTTTGGCGTAATTTTGAATTATTATTGCTGTATTAAAAGAGAATTGGAAAACTCTGTCAAGACTGTTTGATCTTTTATTCGTTGTTCAATAGACTGATATCTCTCCAAAAACTAAAGATGATGTATAATACACAATCAGTAATCTAAATAAAAACAGAAAAAGAGACAGGATTACAAATATGACAGTGTGTATTTAGAATACAATCACACATGAAAAACAAAATTTGTGAATATTTTTCGTGGGGAAAAAGTATGGCCCCACAAAATATATGTAAAATGTTTACAACGAAATACAGAATGTATGTATAGGCCAGGTGCCAAATAACAATAATAATAATAGCAAAAGGCTTGCACATATATAATATTAGACTTACCCCAAAGTAGTTTGATCCCCACCTCGGATATATCCGAATATCAAAACAAGAACTACGGAGGAGAACTATATATAACTGTCTATGCAAAACTCCAAAACACAACTGGATATGTATATGCCCAAAAATCAAAAAAGGAAAAATCAATAAATCCTCATACCATTGAATTTGTGGAGCGAAGTTTTAAATCCCAGATCCCTTTTCAAAGGCACCCTTTGAAAAGAGCAGATCAAATTGTCAAAGATTTTTTTGGTAAATGTCAATTACATTTTATTTGTTGTTTTTATTCTGAAACCATTTAGTGCTTGTATTACATTTGATTTTGTATTTTTGTTGTGTTTTCAGAGTATTAAGATAAAAGGAGCAAGGAATTTACAATGGCAGATCCAAAGTATGCTAACTTGCCTGGAATCGTAAGTGTACTTAAATATTTTAAAAACAAGTAAATAATTTAAACAGTAAAAGTTATTCAACATGTATAACATTTGGTAAAATTCTATTTGTATAGGCTTACGATCAACCAGATATCTATGAAACAAATGACCTACCAGAGAGTGATCAATATACGGATTTTCAAGTAAAGACTGTTACATTTATGTACTGTGTATTTATTTTTTAATGTTTAACAGTAATCAATCACTATTACTATAGTACAAATACGTACATACATACATGCATGTAAATGTACTAATATAAGTAAATACTGACGTTTGTTTTATTTATTATCCACTTTTGTTTCATTAATAATAATAATAGACGGAAGAAGAATCTTCACCATACATCGAAGTAACTCATTTAAATGCACAAGCATCCCATGAAAAATTTCGTGGAAAATATCTTGATAGTTCTAGAGTAGATTTTTCGGATAGAATTACAAAATCAGCTCTACGACAAGGATATGATACAAGAACTAGTTGGGAACTGGCTGCTCAGGGTGAACCAGAGACAACAGCACAAAAATATTTACGACTCAAATGTGAATTTCAAGAATTACTTGAAGAAATTGAAAAGAATGGTCTTGGTGATGATGATGGAAATAATTTAAAAACAGAGGATATTGTAAAAGAAGTATCTGGTATGCAACAGCAACTCTTAAAAATACGAATTAATCCAGAAGGAAAGTCAGATGGTGGTTTAAATCAAGATACACAAAACCTTAAAAAGTATAATCACTTTACGTATTGTGTAGAATATTATATTCCGATAAAGCTTTTATATCTATTTTAGCAGAAAATTAGTGGCTTGAATATTATGTATATGAATTATGAACCATTATTGTTAAACTATATTAATACTTGTATTTACTTATTTTTCACATTTCTTTATAGTAAATTGGCTGCAAAAATGAATGAAATTCAATCAAGTGCTAAAAAATCTGATACAGATGCCGTACAGTATGAACTTTGTAGTAGTCGTTCTCTTGGTACTAAATCAAATCCAGTTAAGCTTACTGAATTGGAAAGTCGCCTTCAACGCTTAGAAAATGTTTTAGGAGCCGAAAAGAATGAAAAACTTGTAAGACATTTTATTAGATATGTCATGTACTGTAATACATTAAAGCCTTATAAAGAATACATGACTGTATAGGCTTTTCAATACTTAATACGAAATATTCTGTGTATATAATTTTTATTTTATTTATTTTATTTATTTAAATACAGGCTACAATTGCACTTTCACCCAAAAACCAAACAGTACTTGGAAATTTAACTATTTTAAATTCTCGAATGTCACTATTGGAACCTTCACATATCGAATTAATTGAAGCCCGGTTATCATCAATTCTTCAAAAAGTAACCAAAATTGCTGAGAAAAAACTAGATGTTGAAGAGCTTGAAAGAACTTTAAAGGTAAATTTAAAAACTATACAGATATTATAGTAATAACTAATATAATATTATGCTGTCATTTGATTTCTTTGGATTTACTTGCTCATTTATAGTTACCTGTCATTCTAATTCATGTATATATATATATATATATATATATATATCTATGTTTTTGAATTTTACAGCTTTCCGATTTATATGATTTGATGGAAGAATCTTCCGGTACAATAAAAGCATTACCAGAATTATCCTCCCGTTTAGATTCCTTGAAAGAATTACATGAGAATGCAAATGAAGTCGTAAAGAACCTAGATAATGTCAAATCACTTCAAGAATTTATTGTAAATGGTACAGTTGAACATGAGAATACTCTAAAGGAATTAAAAGTTGTACTATCCGCGTTAATGGAAAGTGCAACAAAAAAATAATGTAAGTATAACTATATATTCTTACTATTCTACTATCGCATTTGCGCTTTTGTTGGTTTGTTTTTAAAAAAATATGTATCTATTTACAGACGTTTCGTTTTTATACATTTATCCATGTATGTAGAAAGTATAAAACGTATACGACATTATTACACAGCTTTTAAAGAACATAATTTATGGTTTTGTTAACACTTTTTTATTAGTATTATATTAGAGTAGTAATTTTAATGTAAATATGTATATGTAGATACATCTTTTATCGAATACATTTCATTCGAATTCCTAAATTATTGTATAAAAATTCACATAACACATGATGTGTAAATTATGTGCTGGTTATTATGATGATATCGAAAATAACAGGTTTACTATCGCTTTTACATGAAACTATAACAGTACTCTGCTATAACATAATATTTATTGATAAATGATAAATGATAATTATTATTATTGTCCAAGTTTTACTAGCAATATAGGAATAAAATATCAAAAAAATAAGTTATTACAAAATACTGTACATTTCATAATAGTATTGCCAAATCCATTCACGATACATACAAAAATGTGTATACAAGGCGTCAAAATTTTTAATGCACCTTTTGAAATACATTAAGTATATATGTAATAGGTTTATTTATTTTATAGATCATTAACATTACTTCTTGGATATCAACAGTTGAATAGGAATACTGCCTTATTTCAAAAAATGAATAAATACAGTAAGGACCACTACTGGATTTTGGATTCTTTTTAATGAAAGTGTTTTCTGGAAAAAATAATGTGTTTTCAGGAAA
>JAQGBH010004376.1:0-16991 GCA_034698265.1 Sminthurinus aureus | reverse complement strand
AAAAATCATAAAAGGCCGTTAGTTAAATCCGAATGAACGGAATTCGAAATCGACTATGTATATTATAATATTTCGTAGTATTTAGTGTGTAGTATGTACTATGTATAGTATACTAAGTATATACTATATAACTTTTGTCCTTAATTGAACTATTAGTAGTTTATGATTTTGGAACCAATATACACAAACTACAATGGGTGATACTGGTAAATTGAACTTTTTAACAAAATTAATTTAACAAAGTTTTGAACTTAACAGTACAAAGCGTAGTAAAAACGCGATGATTTTTGATGAGAAAAAAGTTATCGCTATCATTAGTCTTTAACATTTTAACGCTAACGTAAGTAAAAATGCAGATGATTACAATTGAAATAAATACTGCACAGTATTTCAATGCGGTGATGTAAAACTCATTTGTTTTCAAAACCACAATTTTACCCGGGTTGGGTCACGGCAATCCGGGTAAAATAGTTTTTTTTTCAAAAATGCTACACAGAGCCTTTAATCACATTACGGGGTCAATTTGAGCAAATATTCAAAACCTCCGAATTTTACCCGGTTCCCGATATCGGAGGAAGGCGTGGGTGGGCTCAAAATCACGCTCTCATGAAATTGGTCCCCCTTTATAAAACCCAAATCTGTTGTCAAAATTGTGATTTTCCCAGCCGTCTTCGAGAAAAATAAAAAAAACCCAATTTTCGGAGTTTTTGTTGTTAAAAAAATTTGGTGCATATGTGCATATCATAAAAAATACAGAATACATCATGCTCCCACTATTTTGTCTTCCAAAATGATTGTTTTACACCATCGCATTGAAACGCTCTATAGTGTATAGCCTTTATTCCTATTGTAAGAATTACTTACGCTAGTGTTACAAATTTTAACTCAAAATGAAGAAGACGTTTAATGACAGTGTTTACTCTCTTCTCGTCAAAACACACAATATTAATACTAATTTTTGTACTATTCAGTTGCAGTACTTTTGATAAAAGGATTTTAGAGACTCCCTCATGTTATGGTAGTTTGTGTATATTGGTTCCAAAATCATAAACTACTAATAGTTCAATTAAGGACAAAAGTTATATAGTATATAGTACACTATACATAGTACATACTACACACTACATATTACGAAATATTATAATATACATAGTCGATTTCGAATTCCGTTCATTCGGATTTAACTAACGGCCTTTTATGATTTTTTGATGAAACGATGTTTTTCTATGGCTATTGTTAACTTTGACCAGTCAATGTTAATAACACGTGTCTTATTTTTAACATTGACTGAAGTTTATTAAGATTGACCAAGTCATTATTAACTTTGACCAAATTCTATTAACATTGACCAAGGGTTATTAACATTGACCAAAGTCTATTCACTTTGACCAACTCACTTTTAAGATTGACCAAAAGTCTATTTACATTGACCAGTGGTTATTAAGATTGACTGGTTATTGTTAACATTGACTAGTTATTCTTAACAATGACCAATATTGTTAAGAATGACTAGTCATTTTTAACATTGACTAGTCATTGTTAACTATGACCGGTTATTAACATGGACTGTAACATATATATATATATATGATACAAACTGAAAATTTTCAAACAAGACCACTATTAGCTTGGGAATACCTGTGTCTTAGCTAGTAAATAGTTAATCTAATATAATAATATTGTAATATTTTCAACCAGTAATACAACACAGTAAACTCCAAAAACAAAAAGTCAAGGTTGAAGACACTATTTTCCCATGAGTGTTGAACATGTTAACCATAATGATGTGTGCAGTACTTCACTTGAAAATAGTACCTGATATATACTTAATACTACGGAAAAACGCTTCTACTTTGTACCTGTCGTAGAGTGTGCTAGTATCTAAGTAGCCATCTCTCTTATTATTCTAATGACTTCGATGACACAAATACATAATAATATAATATACATTCATTCATTCATTCAGTCACAGAAAAACATGGAATGAACAGTATAATTTAGAGCACATGCACAGATCAAACTTAAGTAAGTTTTGTAAACTATAGGCACAAAAATAACTCCATATCTAATTGCTGTATGCAACATTGGTTGCTACAGACGGGAAATTTTGGATTTTCAGGAAAATCACCCTACTTCTCATGTTTAACTGTAAACGGTAATGACTAATGACGAAGCAGTTGTATACGTACATAATTTCCTTTTCCGCCATTTGAGTTGACCAGGCATTGTATATAAATAAGTTTTTATTATTTATGAGCAATTTGAGCTGTTTATTGTTTATGAACTGATTCCGGACATGGATAACTTAATAATATATTAATGTTTGTACTCACACCTTGTTTTACTAAAACTCTTCAAGCTCAAAATCTAATGAAGTAAAGAATTATTTTTCAACAATAAAATTACTTTGCTATGAGTATAAAGATAAAAACGAACAATAAAAACGAAACTTTTTTCTACGAAACAAACTTAAGTAATAGAACAATATTAAATTTGAAAAAGACCTACAAGATATAATGAATGGTATATTATACGGTATATATAGTACATAGACCATTGATAAAGAGAATGATTATCAATATTCAATTCACCTCATTGCATCTAAATGTACCTTCCTACTTTTATCTTCAAAAGTATAATAAAAATAATTCACAGAGTGAACCTTTTTTTAATAAAATATAAAATGGCTCGTGAAATGAACGTCCCCGACACATCAGTTATATTAAAATTGAACAAACATTATCATTATTAGTGTTTGCCCTACATTGCGATATAAATCTTTTTTTTGCTTGACTCATTAAACTAAAGAAAAAGTCAGTTCTTCATTAAAAAAAAGACACGATGATGATTATCTCAATCACATACACACAAGCAGTAGAGTATTGTATAAATATTTTCATTATTGGACAAAGACTCACCGGTGGGTACACAATGAAATGTCTGAGGGTAAAGCCAAATCCATTCTGATAGCGAGGAATATAAACGCATCTCACGACCAATCCTTGAGAGCTCTGTAAAAAAAAAAGATAGAGAACGTAACATATTAACAATAATATCAAATAGTGTACGTTACAAGATTAGTTCTAAATTATAATTCAAAAAATGATTTTGCTATCATGAAGAAGCAATTCAACATCATATTAAATGAAATATAGTGTACAAATATTATGTCATGAAGTACCTCAGTACATTAATATTATAGCATGATTGATTCCAAAAACTTTCTCAGATATTATTAAACTTAAAAACAAATATATTATTTTAAATTATAATATCACAAAACTAGAACAGTTAATCATCCACTTTTTTGTTATTGCAAAACAAGAAAACTGGTGAAGATTCTTTTGTCGTCGCATGATTCACTCATTGTAAATGTTCAATTCCTTACGATTAACAATTTTAATGCCTGTATTATTTCATAGAGTAAACATCTTGATTATTATTTGTTATTCTCGATTATTTATAATTACACTTAATATATATATATGCACTTTTCCCACTATTATTAACACCTACAATTGACCAAAACATCTACAAACTTATCACAATTTGAAACACAACTAGGAATTTTTTATGCTGAAAAATGTAATTTGAATACACTTTTAAACTGATAAGGAACATTACTCATTTAAAATCACATGGAAGAGATGATCATTTCATGAATTATCAATACATAACATAAACCAATGCATCGTAAAGAATTTTTTTTTATTTAAACCGAACTAATCTAAATACCGCAATTGTCACCTTTTTTCTGAAATTTTATCTCACTAAATAAACTGCGCAAGAATTATGTTGAAAAAGGTACATCCCATATTAATCCAAAATGATTTTATAAGCAACCTAATTATTAAATCCAACAATGCCATTACGTCAAGTATTTAGGACCATTTTAAGAACTAGTCAATTAGTTAGTGTAGGTACTCAAAAGCTTCATGGAAAACATTCACACGTGCACATATTTACATGGTACCATCGCAATTAACGTAAATGAATATACAATCCATATCACTAATTTTAAGAGCAGTAGAGTTGAGCGTATTCAAAACTTTAAGTTTTGATGTAAATCAGAGGAACCAGCCTATCTAAAGTTGCCCTATACACGAATTTCACGCACAGATTTAATTTAATTTCTTGTATGTGTATGCACATTATATAATCACTCCACGAATAATTAATATCACTGTAGGTTTTTTCTCCCTTTTAGAAAAATCTTTTAAACAGTACACTTCATATTCTACATATGATACGAAATTACACTTGATATTCTGTTTATTTATAACTCCAATGTATAAAGTACATGTATTGAATACTAGCAAACAAATTTCAACAATTTCATTGAACACATAAAAAATAGAAAAAGCGTACAACAGAACTAAATGTAATAATGTCACAACACCAAGACCCTCACAAAGATTGCTCTCACTATCTCTCTATTTAACTCTCTTGGTTCTGTTCTGCTCAGAAGTCACTCACTTACTGTTGTTGTTGTTGTTCGACAGACAACAAAATGCCTACGCAAGAATACGCACCTCAAAGCACATACAACAATGCAGGCCTCCACACTTGAAACATTACAACATTATAATAGAAATGGCATAATACATGTATGTTTGTGTCGTTCTATAAACTTTACTCGTATCTCGTATCTATAGTGTTGTATTGTTAGATTAGCATGTTACACTCACAGGTATGTATACCATATACATATGTTATAACTACATGTACATAAGGAATTGTATTTTCCCCCTGCAACTATTTACTGCATTTCAAAGTGCAAAAAATAGAAAGGTGTGTGTACATGTATGTAGAAATCGCCTCGAGCTTCGCCATCAAATCACCTATTCGCATCATCCGCACCGTCTCGTAACGCATCACATCATTTAACTAACACTTATTATCGTACATTACATTACATTACTTCCCATTTTATACTATAGTTATAAAAAAGGAGATCCAGATCCCTACATATGTATACCCATTCGGCTATTATGCTCACAAGTAGTAACGAATGAAACATAATTTTTTTTAAATTGATTAAAAATGTTGGTCCACACACACACACACACACACACAATTGCAAGTAATATTATATCTTTCGTTTACATTATATTAGTATGTACTTGTAAGATTTATTTTTTGTCCATTGTTGTTTGGAAAAAGAAATTGTTCTATTCAAAATGGATGGTTTAAAATTTTAGTGTTAACTAGTTAAATATCAAAATCTAAAATGTGTAACAAAAAATTAGCCCATAGATGCATTATAAAAATTTTGCAAACTTGAAACTTTGGGTTTAAGTTCGAGAAAAAGTGATTTTTTTAGAACATTATTTGCTTTAGAGTCTTTAAAAGTAAAGTTTTAACGTTTTAAACTTGACACTTCTTTCCTATTAATTGATTATCTAATCAATCTCTTATTACCTATTTTAAAAGAATGTAAAATGTGCTCATGTAATGTAACATCAGAAAAATATTCAACAGAGTTTTATCTTTTTAATCCAAAAACAAAAAGTTGACAGCTATTAGTGGACCCTTTTGTAAGTACACATATCCAAAAAAGAAGTCAAATAGTAATTCCTGTGTTTAAGAAAAAAGTAATATAAATGAGTTTCATAAAAAATTAATGCATGACATATCAAACACCAGAAGGAAAGTGTTGCATGTGCATTACACATCATGCGTAATATCATAAAACGTAGATGTACATAGGTAATAATAATAAATACGCACATATTGCTACAATGAAAAGAATTATAACAATAACCATTATGATAATTACTCCCTAGTCGGGTGGATACAAAGGGACTATACATATATTAAAAAAGTGTATGTCCAGGCCGTCGGCTATGCAAAATAAACAACATCATAAGTTAAATAATTCCAACGATTATCGGTACACAATTTGTACTTTCTTTTTTTCTACATTCAAAGTTTAAAACTTTCTACCTCCCATTACAAATGTGCTTACACACACATAACACATTAAGATACATCTATAGCTAATAGTAAGACAAATTATGTCCTGCAATTCAAAGCATTTCATGAAAATTTGCTTCGTACACATGCATGTTTGGTACTTGCAGCAGATGTATACATGTATAAATTTGCAGTATACGCATATAAATATGTATAAATTTGCAGTATACGCATATAAATATGTATAAATTTGCATCAAAGTAGTAAATGCTATTGTACATCTTATTACACAGTTCACATGATGTGATGCATGTCTAAATGTCGTAATGGTGCAAACAACGTTTTACTATGATATTAGCCTTAAGTCATCAAACATTCTCAGCTATATGTCTTGGAATTCCATTCTGTAACAACATACGCACATCCTTTACATACAACACGCATAACACTCACTTCCAATAACAAATGCATACACCACAAAATCATCTTAAATGAAACCCAATATAGTATAGCACAACGCATGTTTTACTTCAGACCTATACCACATGCCAAATCATTGATTATTAAATAAATTCATGCATCATATATCATATATGAAGTAAATAGTAAATACGTGTAAACCTTTTCTTTTTATTCATTCACATACAGAACTTCAAAATTCTTAACGTTGCATAATAAAATAAATCATCTTCATCAAACTGAGACCGACTTACATGTTCCGACTTTTTATAAAATAGCAAAACATTGTATTTTTACATCATCCGCCCAAAATAAATGATTAAAGATGAATATTGAAATTGTAACCATTATTTTACAATTTCCAATGATTGAATTTTGCATACAATTCTTGAGATTCTGAAGCACATTTTATATAGATCAATGACTCTTGGTATCTGTTCTCAGATCCCTGTTTATTCGTTGTGTTCTTAGCTGTATAATACAGTATATAGTGTATATATGTGCCACAGCTGAAGATAAAACAAAGGAGTAGCATACTACGTAAAAAACAGCAAGAATGAACTGTATACAAGTAACAGGATGAAACCATAACAAATGGTGACCGATCCTTTCACAGTTCTGTAGTTGAAAATCAAAAGAAGTGAATAAAAACGATTCAGAATAGAACCTCCGTTTTCTAAATTGCGTTGCGTATTTTAGAATAATGTAAAGAACAAAGTGCTACTTTTTTCATTGAATACGGAAATCTTTGTAGTGAGCTATCAATGTAAACTATTGTTGAACCGTGAACCATGTAGTATGTACATTAGAATAGACGTGTGCAGATGGTAAAGTCGCCAAGTTGTTTCTCTCTTCATTTTAATAATAAAATCTAAAATGCACGATCGCACATCTAAAAAATTTTGTACATGAATACATTTAAATTTCAATACGAAATTTCCAAAAATCTCTTTACAGAAATCATAAAAATTTTACTACATTGTACTACAACGATTTTTGGAACTATCAAAACAACGGAATCTAAACTATCAACCTTAAGATTTGACATTTAAATTACCTTGTAAGTTTTAGAGAGTTATCCAAAAACTTCAAATATACTTTGAAGAAAACTTCTGAGGAAGAGCTTTAATTTACATGGAATTTTTAAATGATCAACGAGGACATTACATATTACAAATGGGGTTTTTTCTTTTGTTAATGTAAAAAATATACCGTAATTCAATCGCCTTTAGACGCCAACACTATTTTAAGCTCCCGCACTTTCAAATTCATCACTGACAAGAATGTGCCAAAATCCAAAATTAACACTCCTTTATCTCTATTCTCTGTATACTACGTTTCTTATACAAACTTACAAAGTTTAACAATCATCGTTACACATTAAAACCATAAGACATATGACAAAACACATTATATACTATACAAAGAAGGAGTGAAAGAACAATGCAAAAATATTACTGAACTGTGGATAGTGCTCATTTGTACATATGTGTAAAGAAAGCAACACCGGTAACAATATCCCTTGTTGTCGTCTCGTCAACATCCTTTCTCGCATGAACTATAAACTAAATACACATGAACACATGTTTGTTAAATGAACTGCTTTATACAACTGAGTTGGGTACAATGCATATATGCCATTGCCTTTTGCAGTTCAAGTCATTAATTTTGACTGGGCACTCCCACTGAACTATATTAGAATATTTGTAACGTTGTCATCAGTTTGCTCATCAACATTAGAGTTGACATGACATTGAAGAAACAATAATAATAATAATAATAGACTACAAATTCCTGGAAAATAACAACTTCTAACTCGGTTCTGATGCTCATTTTGCATATATTTAAAAAATATGCTGAAATACTTTTCCCACAGTTTACTCTGTATACACCAAGTAGCAGCAAAATACTATTACATATCATGTCATTAGTAGTTGTATAAACGTCTAAATAAATGTTCCACGAATTGGTGTTTGTACGTCCTCGTTTTGTAAAAACTACTTTTCAAATTTCAAATCATCATAAAGGTGAATATAGAGTTCGCTTCACGTAATGTTCTCTGTACATAAAGATATGGGCCATTCACGTAACGTAACGTAATTTCCATGGAAACATAACATTACCAAGTGCTTACGTTACGTTACGTGAAGCGAACTCTATATCCACCTTAAAACTTGAAATATCAGCAGAGAAAAATTTGTCGCATTACCAATTGACAATATTGGTCCTTTATTTAAATTTCTGTTCAATTTTATAACGCACCATGAATGTTCAACAGCAAAATGTAAAACAAAAAAACAAATTTTGTATTTTCAAATACCATAAACATGCCTAAAAATGTAAAGAAATCAACTCCAGGAGATTCTATATAGTGAAGTGCATGCATGTACTATAGAAAATCTAAGTCTAATGACCTTTTTTGCTTCCCCTGTTGTAGACTTATATACTTCAATTTTGATTCGACTCAACAAAAACAAAAACTCAAACGTATTTCCGGTTCTTTGCATTCACTTCAATAGAATCAGGTGGATTTTTTGCACCAACAGTTCATTAAGTTTCCGTCACTGTTCATTGTGAAGACCGTGAATTGTTTTTATACATGCAAACTAGATATATTGTGCTACCTCTCGAGGTGCACTTGTTTTCTAAAAAAATGTACAAAAATTCAACACGCTCTTGTACACTCTAAAGAACAATACGGATACAAACATGATGTACAACGACTATGTAAAAAAAAGGGCAACTAATCTGGTATACTCCCTAACACTACAATAAATTGCATACAGATTAGTGTATGTTATTGTAATTTTTTAGAGTTGAATCCCAATGTTACAGGAGTTTAACAATATTAGAGTATCCTCCCATTCTTTTTGATACCACACACTATACATTTGTTTGAATTGTGTCCTTTGTTTGCATATTTTACATTATATGCTGTCTAACTTTTTGGTGCTCAATCGCAGCATTTTACCATATTTTTATTCCACAGGGAACACATATTTTTAATCTCAATTTATTTTTTACAAAACACTCCAACCATATGCAATTAATTTAATTTATTAACTTTATTCAGGTTCGTATAATTTTACTCACATTGTATGTTGTAATTTCTTGAAATCACTTTAAATTGGTATTTTTAATAAACCAAACATTTATATGATGACTGGGTTGACTTTTTTCAATTCAAATTCAAATATATTCATTATGACGAATGTTCATAATATCTTACTTTGATATTCTTGCTGTAGGAAATTAAATAACCATGATTATTTACATACAGAGCAGATTATACAGAAAAAAATTGTCTACACATCTGTGTCACGATGGGTTTGGTGGTTGGAATATAAAAATTTTCCAAGTGTAACTGAAGTCGTTATTTCGTATCGTGTCGTTAAAATGATAGCACAAAATAAAAACTACAATCACTTTAATCAATGAGTATCAACTTGCATGGATGTGGAATAGTTGGAATCTTTTTTGTAGTACTTTCAAGTTCTGATATTACTCTATATTGATGTACTTATTATGAAATTAAATTCATTACAAAGTACAATCCCAACTTTTCACAGACACTTCACAAAAAAAGTATCACAAAAAAACGAATTGTATGTACTCTGAAGTGATTCGGATTTTGTTAGAAAAAAGCAACAAACTATTTTTACTTCGGTATTCATTCTAAATTACACTTTTTAATAATAACTAGCAAAAAAAACGTGCTTAAAGGTTACAAATTATTTTTCGATATAATATATCCTATTTTTCTACTGGAAAAGACCATCTCTCCTACATGTCGGGTTTTTTTTGTCGACATTCAACTTTATGAGGTGTCTATTTCCCAGTCGTCGGTATGTAACTTACTCGTTTTTCGTTTACCTACTTATCGAAAGAATCTACATATTTTCGAATATATATGAATGTATATTATATACTATACGTTAATTTCTTGTACACTACACTATCATAATATATATTATACATACTATGTATCCACATAAATTCACTATAGAACTATCTGTAAGACAAACTTCAGTATAGACAGAGAGGGAGTGAAAGACCAACAGGCTCTTCATTTCTTACAGACATAACTTTTGCATGGTATTATACTTTGGCCTGCCATGGCATTTTCCCTCATTTCACTCCTCTTTCGCCGGCTTGGAAATCGGATTTTGGCATTAGTCTTACAAAAGGAAAACCTACTGTTACAACTATTACAACTACAGCAACTAATATCACAAGAACTAAATGCCCTGAACAAACTCAAATAAGATTTCCGTATGGTTACAAACTGTTTTGTGCACACATCTAACTTTACATAAATCAAGCTTATTTAATTGTTTACATTTCAGGTACAGGCAGTAAGCGACTCATACAATCAAGAAATTGGTATTTAAACATTTTATGTGGTATTACAATTATATATTTAATGAATTTGATGGTATGATACAAGTCTTTGTGAACCACGAAACCCTTTCCTTTAAAAAAGATTAAATAATCAAGTAGTAACTATAATATTGCCTTGTTTTGTAAATTTTCACATTTTGTAGTCTCTCTATCACTAAAAATTATTCATAAATTATCATCATACAATAATACAGGGGGAAAATTCAGTCTGTATGGAAAAGGAATTATTTTTTGAAAAATACAAAGTGTAGGAGACGTATTGCCCATCTCCTTCTCTCTCTTATCCGGCATAAGAAACAGATAGGTAGGTAAGAAAAGGGAGTAAGAAACCCACATATACACAACATTGCTACAGTTGTTCGTATTCGTTTCTATACATTACAAGCACATGCCTTATTATGTATGCTAGTTGAATAATATTTCCTAACCCCAAAACATCTCGGTAAAGCCATTCACACCGTAAAAATAATTTTGTCTCAAACAAATGGCTGGTTTCTCTCCCCGAGAAAGGAGGAGAGTAGTTATTTTTACAGACAGACTGACTCTTTCCATCTACAACTATAATGCACATGGAGTTTTAACATGTAAGTAATACTCATACACGTACAAGATCATCTAAGTTTCATCCTTTGTAAATGTACTTCACCAAGAAACCAGTTGTACGTTGTATGTGCATTACAGATTTACGAATTCTTTTATCTTTTCCTACAAACATGAGAGAGGGAGTACCGACAAGGTTTTAATTGGTATTTTACTTGAATTCCTATACACGTGTAGAAACAATAGCCTATTATGACATTTAAGAGTATACAACTTTGTATGTTCAACTCTTTTCTACAGTTACCAAGTGAATTTTTGAATTGAACGTTGTTGAAATATTATGAAAATATAATATGAAAATATATGGCGTCTAAAAGTTTTCATACCATCCTATTCAATTTGAAGTATTTCAATGAATTACCCTCCTATACGTACTCATGTTATGCTCAAATGAATAAAATATATTATGCAAGGAGTAAGATGTTTCCTTCATAAGCTTTGTCCAGTTGATGATAATATGAACTTTAGTGATAAAAGTTCGGCAATATTGGTAATTGGTACTGCAAAAATATATCATATGTCATTTCAATTTTGTGTGTGTAGTTGTACGATGTGACCCCACTATTTTTTTTAATTACTAACACATAAATATTATGTTTATTACTATTATTACTATTACGAAAAGTAACGCTTTATATTCATTGAATCACCTTTTTTTCTATCGATCTTATATTATAAGCAATTTTAGTTACAACAACTTTAGATTCAATCAATGTACACATTCTAAAAAATATTAAGAAGGCATGTACATATAATATATTATACATTTTCCAAGAATGCCAAAAAATAGAGTAAGTAAACAATGATGGCAACTTCAGTACACACTCCAAGAAAATGATTCTATGAAATTACATAAATACTTGCGACAAGATGTAATTTTACGATTCATATTAACTTGTAGAAATTTATTCTTCTTACTCTTGTATATGTGCATGCAGCGCGGCAGGATTCTTCGTAGTCACACGACGTATGTTCTTAAACGTACGCAGATGATACACATCAAATTATATGAAAAAGATTTCAGATATACCTAATTTTATGTTTAGTCTTTCTATAATTTATAAAGAAAACAAAATACTGGTACACTTATTAAACATACTTTTGTGGCCTATTCAATAATATGGAAACATGAGGGAGAACGAGAGAGAGAGAGAGAAAGAAAGAAAAAAAACTAAGCAAGTTCAGCATTCTCTCTATATATCTCTTTCTTCTTCCAAGTTTTTACGACAGAGCCAAATTTAGAATCTTTTAAATGCACTCCCGTCTTTCCATCGTGTCGTCGAGTCACATCAAATGACAAAACTTTTTACTGATGGATTTAAAAGTGTCGGGTGTTTTCTGTAAGAAAAAGTACCCTTTTTTTAATTTGTACTTTTTAACTTCATATAATATACACTCTGTCTCTATCTTCTCATGATCGGTTTGCTCAACTATTTTTATTTTATGTCTTTGCAATTTTCAGTTTCGATTCAGTATTTGTTGAAAGTTCACTATTTTTTTTCTAATAGTTTTTTTAAACTGTCATTTACAATAGGACTTCTAAAAAAAAACTAGTGCACACAATATCGTATATACATATATGATTGTAAAGTATCAGTTTCATTGTGTATACAAGAAAACAATAGAATGATTATGGATACCGTAGCACACTTGGTATAATTGAAAATCAAAAATAACATATATTCATCTATTTTTTTCAGCTCAAGTTGAGTTCTTATGGCACATCACAGAAACTTGAATGAGCTTAACGGTTCATAAGAAAAGTTTAAAATCTTATAATATTACAGGTTCAATCTTTTAACTTCCATAGACTTAAACCTTACATTCTGAAATCAAACTACATCAATTGTCTACAGTGATATATTATACACTATACGTCTCTTAGATATATTCATTTACAACACGATATTAACGTTACAGTTTTTTTTTCAAAGAACGGCTAAAAGAAAACACCGAGCTTGTTTTTACCACTATAAATAGTACGGTTGCATGTTGTAAAGAAAGTTCTTCAAACGTCAGGAATGATTACCCTTCATCTCTTGCAAACCTTGTAATTTATACCTTCTACTTTCCATATGTTGAATTTCAGAAAAAATCTTTGTAGACTCTGATTACACTTGATTTCTCCCACATCAAATCAAAGCGAAAAGTTAGAAGAAAACCTTAACCCAAAGCCATTTATAGATAACTGCCAGAATACCAGTTCTTCCCTCTCTCTCTTTCACCGTCATCATCATCAGCATCATCATCACTTTTCTCTATGTAAGCACATATAACATATAAATTGGAACTGAAATCAAACAATCTATCCAACCACACACCACGTTCTTGTACATATATTATATCTACATGAGCATTGCATGTACAAGCAAATTTAACAAGAAATAGTACTCGAATTCAAACTATAAACAATTTTTAATTACCTTCTAGGAGCTCCAAATCTCTGTCTTTAATACTATCACAAACTTTATTAATCTCTTGCAATAATAATCAGTTACCATCTTTTTTATTTTTTATACATATGATGTATTACAAATATGCAAATATATAATAATAATAATATATGTTCATTCACACTTTTAGGTATTAAAATTCAAAAGCAAACTACAACTGAAAACAGCTAGTTCAAAATGAATGTGTAGCAACTTTATTATGTTCTTCTTTCGGATCGAGCTACATGTTTTTCTGCTTCCGAATAAATAAAAAAAAAATCTTGAAACACGTTATACTTATACTTACTGACTTATCGTGACACATGTTACGAATTCCATCGTTGAGTATCTTTTTCAATTTTCAAAATTTTTCGATTTGATAGCAAGTATTAAATTAACAACATCCCACACACTTTTTGAACAAAAACATTTACACAAAATCCAAAGTTTTATTATGACATTAAACCTTATTTTCCCGTAGTTTATGATACAGAAAGTGTATGTAGAACTTTTAATTCTACCGGTTAAAAGGGGGAAACTGAAATTAATATATATTTTCCAGTTACATAAATGAATAGGTAAGCGGGTAAAAGATAATAGAAGACATAAGACTTGCATATTACATATTTCACGCACTCTATTTCACTTTGTATTTTTCAAATGTACAATAATTGAATAACCCTGACGTACACTGACAAAAATTACGCGTACTATTGAAAATCCGTTACACACAAATAACACACATAACACTATCACAAAAGAAGAACTCACTAGACACGCAACCTCATCTTCCTCTCAGTCATACAAAAATAACTAAATGATTTCAAACAAGTTCTCCATATTCACATCACACCAAATGTAGTACTTATACGGATAAATGTTTTCAAGTACAAGAACACTTTTGCGACTAACACATGATGCTCTTCCAGTAGTAAATATGATCAAATGAAAGGAAGCTACCCCTTGTGCCCATTATACTACAGATATCGAGAACCTCCCCACAGCAGTTGTACTTTTTCATTGTTGTTGAATTTTATAGAAATGCTGCTCTTTTTCAACAACACGCTTGATGAACTTACTGAACTACAATCGACCGTCAGCTACAGTCTATTGCTGAAAAATTAAACAAATTCACATATCTATTGATGTCTAATTTTTTTAAATGTTATTTGTCTTTACTAGAAACAAACATATCGAGGCTTATCTAAACGAAAAGGCCATGTTCCATGTCTATAACATGGAACATGGCCTTTTCGTTTAGATAAGCCTCGATATATATGACTGTGAGGCGAAGTTGCATTATTAAATAAGATTCTGATTATCTTGTCTATGCAGGTGCAGAATCTGTATTGATTCTTCCATGATGATCTTGCATACCGAATCGCAAAATAAAGAGCTGGTACAGAGAGGTAATATGAATCAAAAAGTGTACTATAGAAGGCTTTATTTATATTCTTTGTACCACATGAATGGAGTCAAATAGTAAAATACCATGTCTAATTTTTTTTAGATTCTCAATCTTTTTTTTTTTTTACCGAATCTGCCCATTTTTTATTCATAGGTAAAACATAGTAATACAGGAAACTGTTGAAAAAAACATACCTCATAATGCATAATACATTTTATTAAAACATGCATAGATTACGTGTTGGTAAGATCAATGAAAAGTGTATGGATAATATTTATAACGACGCTTCAGCACCACAGTTGCACACAGTACAAATACATATATATGTACGAAAATATGCATGTATATACCGGGATGGGACAAGCGAAGTTTAAGTTTTAAAACAAGTTAGTGTGACTATACATCGTGTTCAACATAAGTTGAATGCCAAATCAATTACCAATTTCGTTTCGCATAATATTCCTAAAGACACCATCAGTTCATATTGTACAAGTTGATACTACACGCTATTAAAGTTGATAACTATATGCATACGTAATGCGTACACATGATCATACTAGTAACCTTGCAAATTCATGTATTACCTCATTGTGCAGGCGAGTATACCGATTTTTTTTTTAAATTTATTGGTATGTAAACCTAACTAAAATATGACACATTCAAGCCACAAAACATGTATTAATATTACCTACACAATGCTTGTTGCATAGCAATGTATAAATTATCCCAGCTTTAAAAACAAAATATAGTACAAATTAGGCATTCCGATTACACATTATACAATAACTAAAACGCAATTTATGTAAATCTTTAAAAAATGGAAAATGTGAATGAATATTTAAACAAACGAAAATTATATTATTTGATATTCATTTAGTAGTACATAAGTAAGTAACAGTTTTCACATGGTATTATGCTGCCATTATGATGAACAAAACAGACGGCACAGATACATAATACTATAATAATAACTATTATTATGATTGTAACAGTGCTTTTAAAATATTTGATCTCCTTAAATTTCCTTAGTGCCCTCATATTTAGAGGATCAAACATATTCGAATGCCAGTGGTGAAAATGCTTTCAGAATTCTCAAATCTGCAATCAATCAAAGGAAGCTGTCAAATTTTGTATACTGTAACATACGTTTTTACGTTTTAGGTTTTACAATATGTATATTACTAAATCGCAAACCATAATTTAAGATTTAGAAATTAAAAATACCCCTTACTTAGTTTAAAACACTTAAGTTTGTTTATTAATACTGATTTGTGGTGATTCAAACGAAAGTACTCCATAAACACCATTTCAGAAGTTCTGTTGCAAGTTAACTAAATGATTCCAGAATAGCATTGAACAGTAATAATTTTATCATTTAAATACTGTGGGGTCAACTGTGAGTGAATAATCTATCTATCATCAAAAATAAAATTTATTTGAAAGTAAATGTGATCATATTATTTAAGTTTAAAATGTGTCAACGATAAAATGATGCCAATACATATTGTAATCTCCTTTCATGCTAATATGCTAAGTAAATGTACAGCGATAAAACCATTTGATATTACAGATCATTACAAGTAAGTGTATAGGGTTAAATTGACTCTCTTGGATTTCATCTGGTTATAAGATGATGATTACTATTATTACTATCTTCCAAAACTGCATACATATACAGAGTATTCTCATAGAATATTAGTATTAATAATAATAATTATTATTATTATTACTATTACTAAAAACACACTGTAGTGTTTTTGTATATATATATATGC